>WWET01004684.1:5120-40810 GCA_011038615.1 Limnodynastes dumerilii | reverse complement strand
CAAGACTCGCTCTGATGAACATCCACCGGGACATAACAATTCCTCCAGAGGAGGTTATTAGCCAACTTGCGGTAAAGAGAAAAAGACTGAATTTAATTTTGTAATTATTATTTTGTGTTAGGAAATAAAAAATTGTAAGTATTGTAATTTTAACTTGTTTTGTAATGGTTTCGAGTCTTGTTTAAAACTTAGATAAAGGTAATATTGTAGGAGCTATAGGTTTAGGTAGCACAGTATAGGTATACCTAGTAGTGCCTAGTAGTAATACATTTTTGTAAAAAGCTGATAAAATGGAAAAGAGAAGAGAGCAGCAAAGGTTGGTAATTAGGTATTTTTTTTAACGAAACAATTGTGGATACTCGCAATTGTCTTGTAATTGTTGTTTTAGTTTAGTTTTATTTTTTCCAAGTTAGTAGTATATACGAGCCTCTGAACCATCCAAAAAACAATATGTACATACTTACCTACCTACATAAATAATGCAATTGAATTAGTAATACATGAATTTGAACACTCGTAATATACATAACTACTATACTTGCCTAATACTGTCTATAACTCATTTTGCTTGTTATTATTATACTTACCTATCTTCCTATTTTTTGCCACCCAAACCCCCCCCCATGAAAAAGCTATAGCTACGCCAGTGCCCTTCCACATGTGGACACTTAAGGTAGAGTTCTGCATATGGAAGGGTTACACGTGCAAGGGGAGTGCACTCATTGCAGGAGGCTAACCTATGGAATATGATCTGATTCTTGATCCGGCCCCATGTCTTGAAATTCTGACCCATTTGTTTGTAAATATTACTGCCAGCTCTTTTACATATTGCCATTTACATTTCTGATTTAGGAATCTATAGTTTATTTCACCTATAATTAATACAAATATTAGTAACATTTATAGGGGTTAATGGGGATTAATTGATGTGTGATAGGGCTGTGTTTTGTTAATGAGTGATATAACTGTATTTTATTTTTGCTGTAATAGTGCATGATAAATTCTTTGTTAACACTAAAAAACATCATTATGTTGATTTACATTAAATACTGACATTGGGGTAGATCCAGAACTACGCGTGCCGTACGCAAACGGAAGGGAAATCCCCAGCGATATCGAATGTTATTATTTTGCAGAATAGTCGTGACTGGGCGTAATTCTCGTCTTCTGGATAGGGTAGTAGGTGAAAGGTCCTGAAATATTTGCAGATCCGAACCCTCAAATGTTAGGGCCCGGAGTTTTCTTGCTTCACGCATGATGATATCCTTTCCTGTGAAATAATGCATCCGAAGAATGACATCACGGGGCGGTGCTGAATCTTGTGGTCTTGCCTTTAATGCTCTGTGGGCCCGATCCAGTAGTAGATGCTCCTCTGTGATTTCTGGAGCTAGTTGGGAAAGGAGTCTCTTAAGGTATGATGTTAGATGTGAGGGCTCCACCGTTTCCGGAATCCCCTTAATACGCAGGTTATTGCGTCTAGCTCTATTATCCATAACTGTATTTTATTTTTGCTGTAATAATGTATGGTAAATTCTTTGTTAACACTAAAAAACATCATTATATTGATTTACATTAAATACATTAAATACTGACATTATTATTTAAAATGACCATTGTAACTGCTACAGTGAACATAAAGGACTGTATGGCATTTACTGACTGGTAAGCCTGCAGACAAGTAGACAAGTAGCATCATGTGTATGCAGAGTTTGTTGGGGTTTTACTTGCCAAGTCTAAATGGATTAAAAGGTTAAAGAATACAAAATTCTCATGGATACAAGTATATAATAAACTAGGGCAAGCAATTTATAGAACTACAAGTATCAGCAGTCCTGAAGTCAAGTTATGGGGTAGCCCATTTTTTTGTTCACGAACATGCTGTTCATAACTGATAGATAATCATTGAGAATGGTCTGCTGATTGAACAGATTCAGTGTGAGAAACATATACATTGAAAGAAAACTCCACTTTAAGCTTTCTCTACTGCTTTACAATCCATTTACAAAAGAATTCAGAAAAAGGATGTTCCAAGTATTTGCCTTTTTTAAGTACTATAAATGGCAGAAAATATTGAAAGTACAGCACAAAATGCTACAAACCAACTTGTTAAAATTTTCTTTATTTGGACAATTTAATTCCTTTTCTTGATGTATGATGTATGTTACTATGACATGTGAATTGAAAGTTTTGGTGAATCATGACACATATTTCTAAATTAACTTAAAAGGATATACATGTCATATATATTATGCTTTAGGTTTTAACAGTAAAACACTAAATTATATGTTTCTATTACCTTTAGAAAATAGTAAATTGTATTAATTACCAATTCAATTAAAACAGTTGTAAGCAGACAAATATATTAGTTTAATCTAAAAATGTAAATATATGACAGGGTTGCCGACTTTTAGAAGCTTCCCTCTGCCCTTTGCAGGAGATTTACCGGCTCTCCCGGGATACTGGGAGAAATGACGAAATTTTGGAAGTCTACCGGACATTCCGGGAGAGTCGGCAACTATGATATATGAATATATATTGGTATTGTTAAAAGCAATGAACAAGTACTCTCAGCTATCCCAGTCCTTTCTAACTGTTCAAACACCAGGTGTGACCATGATTCCTAGAGTTTTTGTTCAGTTTTACTTAGAGGCAATTTACATTATTATTACAGGTTTCAGTAAACATATAGTAGTATGTAACAATTCAGTTGTCCAGCTTATTTTGTATGGTGTCCAAGGGCTACATTTACTAAGCTGCGGGTTTGGAAAAGTGGAGATGTTACCCATAGCAACCAATCAGATTCTCTCTCTCACTTTCCTATTACATACTAGAAAATGTCAGCTAGAATCTGATTGGCTGCTATGGGCAACATCTCCACATTTCCTTTCCCACAGCTTAGTAAATCTGGCCCCAAGTCTTATTAATTATTATACTCACAATTGATTTTCTCTGTTAGAGAAAGGATTGTTCAGAATCACTGTAGTAACCTCATCTTCATTTTCATTCTGGATATACACCTAACTGACTTTAAAATAAATTAATAGATCAGCTAACATTGTGTTTGAGAAAAGCAGACAATGAGGTCTTTAGACACTCTCATACACTCAGTGCATCTGTATGTGGCTTTCCTAATGTCAGAAAACTAAACCCTTTAATGACCAGCGACAACTTAAGTGGGAAAATATTTTATGACTTAAGAAAATGAATTTGTACACAAATTTAATTTAAAGACCATTTTAACTCCCCTACTATTGTTAAACTTTGCAGGTGGCTTTCAATGAATTCTATGCTGATTGGATGTTTCTCTCCTTTCTCTCTAGATAACATGCTGTTTTCCCTGCATCTGTTTGATGGCACTGAAGTCTGACACTATTTAAGACACCTTTACTTCACACTTTGCATCTATATATCTTTGTTCTGTTCCCCCAGATATCCTTAGTTTCATGTGCCTATACAAGTTTGTTAAAGGACAGATTAAAAATATGTTTCTTGTGCATAAACTTTTCAACATTGCAAGCCAATTATTGAAATGTATGCTTACATTTAATCAACATTTATAAAACATTGACATAAAAACGTAGTGGTTTTTCCAAGCATTTTTTTTCTCCCATGTCCAGCCACAAAATTGTGAACAACCTAGTATCAGCCTCTTTGTGTTTAACATTTTCATTCCTGTTATTTTCAAGACTTGGTCACTTTTAGTTGTTATACTGTAACTACCATGCTTACAACACACATACAACCTTGACACTAGATCACTCCCCAAGATATTATATTATGAGAGGAAGTATTATTACATCTCAATGGGTCTGTCAGGAAAGCTCTGAGAGGCGATAAAGGCATAATGAACAGGAAGTCAGACAATGGAAATTTTACTGAATGGTTAGCACAATCAGATTTACTACCACAATTAAATCCTAAGTAAGGTATCATAAGTCATCCCTTCAATATTTAACATTGACAGTCCATGAGAAAATAAGAAATTATAAAGGGATAGGAGCCCTATAAACAACAGAGGCTGTGTGAGTCATTTTCTGAGAACCTTATATATTATTGACACATGATGAATGAATATAAAAAAATATAATGAATGCAACATGTTATTTATAAGCAACAGTATCTTTTTTAACCCTTTTCGATTTAAATAATAAGTTGGTTGAATAATTTGGATCAACTTCTGGATGTTTCAGGTTACAAATGGTTTTCCCAATGCCCATGCATACAAATTTTATCTAACCGATTGGAAGGATTTTTGACCCATCCAAAGTAATGACAGTTCCACCAGAGGGGCTGGGTTGAGTTCTAAGAGGTGATTGGTAATGTTTGAAGTGCAAACGTATGGATGTCAGTACTCGTGCATCCCTCCATATCTTTTGTTTGAGGATTAGATTTTAGTGGAATTGGCCCTACATTTCCCAGTCATCGGCTCTGGTGACTTTAATCACACCGATGCATGCATTACATGCAACAGAATGTGGCTATTTAAAATAACACATCTTCTATGGTAGACAGCACTGTACTGAAGAAGAGAATATATGATGCATATATAGAATTTCCCCATTCAAATCAGTATTTGCAATGCATGACCTCTAAAAAGGGAGAAGCCACTCAGTGAATCAGTAAATGAAAAATGTGCTTTAGTGTAGCCTTTATTATCTCCTTCCATTGTTCACACTAAAAATAGGGTTGTCAACACATTGAACTTGTACTTTACTCACCACAAGTTCATGAAGTAGAGCAACAACAAAACAACTAATTTAGAGAATCTGTTATTCATGTTAGCACTTGACAACACATGACCTTTCATTTGTCTTTTCTGACTCTTGGCAGGCATACACATCATATCAGGTTTGCCCATTTATGATGACATTATTTAACCACACCTTTAGAGTAAAATGTATTCCTAGATGCTCATTTTAAATTTAAATAAACAGGGTGCTGCTGTTATAAATATATTTTAAGAGGACTGGAAGTTACTGAAATCAATCAATGATATTATTATATTAATTAAATCCTAAATGTAATCATCAGTAACTAAACTATACATTTAATAATATGGCAACAGAAAACAAAAGCAATTAACAGAATGGGTCCCCCTAATTTATAACTAGCAAGTAGTGCTTACCATGGAAAATGCTAATGTTATAAATGGAACAGTATTGCAGTACGGCAGTTGTGTTGTCTGTACAAATGATTAAGTTGTATTGTTTTACTAAACCAATGGAATACATAATAAAAGGAAGACTTCAGAATCCCTTTAAAAGTAAGGGATTAGGAAGGAAATAACATAATGGCCTGATTAGGAGTCTTGGGTAAATTTAGTCTAAGATGTTCTTTAAAAAGGAAAAAAAAAGGAAGGGGGCATTTTTTTTCTAAATTCTTCATAGTGGAACAAGCAAGGGCTGGCTGGCAAATTTTAGCCTGTTCTTAAAGGGTGGTTTTCAGTATAACCCCTTTAGGGTTTATATTATTTCACTGGTGATCCAGCGTATAGGCGGCTGTACCACCATCAGTTTTATAATCATCATAAGTATCTTGAAATTACTATGGTGTTATATTGGAGAATGTATGAAACCTAACTATCGCTTTGTACAGCCAATTAAGGTATTGAAAAATATACCTCAATGTGACATATTAAGTTGTACAATGTAACATATTAATTAAGTCACTCTGCCCTCTAACACTGCCCATACCATCTATTCCACTGCCCATCCTTTTATCAATATCATTGTGCCAATTGCATTGCCCATAATATATCACTCCCTATACTATTGCTCTGCCCATACCATTGCATTACCCGTACTATCACACTCACAGCCCATACTATCACTCACACACTGCCCATACTATCACTTACACTGTCCATACTATCACTAACACACTGTCAATACTATTATTACAGTCTCCAGGAAGGGTTTTCACTGGGGCACGGAGTCTAAACCAAGGCCAGGTATTCACTAGAGCCCCTGATGGTGGGGTTAGCCTTGGCTGCTGGCACCTAATAGGTCACGGCTTCCGGCAATAGCCTCAAAAACCTGTAGAATAAGTGCCTGGACTGGAACCGATACACAATCAGGAACCCTTATATACGGCAGAGAGAGCAGGAACCCTTGCTCACAAGAGGTAGACAGGAACCTCAGCACACAGAGAGCAGATCGTCTGCAAATCACAGAAAAAAAATTGCATGCTGTGCGGGGCGCTTTCAATGAACAACACATAATAAATTCATATACATTTAGTGTAGTACACGGTGGCCACCGGAGGTAAGTTCACACATTAGGGGGGATTATTAGGCACATACACATACACACACACACACACACACATATATAAATGTAATAATGTACGTTTTGTACACAGTTTTCTTTTTGCAAACACCACACACAGAGCAGCATGTTTATAAGGTTCACTATACTGATGCTGATATTACTACAAGGCTAAGCAATGCTGAGCCTTGTAGTTCTATCAGAGTAGCTTGGCTAAGCCTTTCATGCATACTGCTCTTTGCTTTTTTTTTTCACACAGCTATAGCGAATTTTTAAAGGGGAAACTGCTGTGCTTTTCTGTAGAAAAGCACAGCGATTTACCCCTTGCTTCTCACGGGTGAATAAAATTGCTTAAGAAAAGCGCCCTTAGTGAATCTCGCAATTTTTGAAAAAAAATTTATAATCACCAGCCAAAATCGTCTTTTGTAAATATACCCCCAAGAGTAAATTGTAAAGCACTGAAAGTATGTGACTGGTCATCTCTGTTTTTAGACAGAATGTCTTGAAGGACAAAGGGACGCGTCGAAAGTCAGTCATTTGTTTTGACTGTGGGCCGGATTCACACCACCGGGCGTATAGCATATACGTCCGGTGGTGTGAATCCGACCCTAAATGATGAAGTGCCTTTAGGTAAACCCAAAAGTCGGATTGTGGTAGGGTATATTTGTCTTGGAGTGTCTGAAAAGGAGACATGATCCCATCTTGTACAAGTTGACCTTCTCCTGTGCACCTTGCGTGAGTAGCATTGGTGTCTCAAGTGGTTACATGCATGAATGGATTTAGCAAGGATCCATGCTCGCGCAGCATTTTGAGCTACAGGCCTATGTCTTTAGACCTTTTACAACTAAATAATTACAGAAAGGCTTGCTGGGCGCTACCTGCTTTGGTCCCACACAAATTAGTGTGAAGGAAAATAAAACAACATAATTATGGAACTCCAGCTATCTCTACCTATTAATTTCAATGAAGTTTCTACACATAGGGCCGGATACAAAACTCTGTTGCTGCGGTTGAAACTCTGCAGTGACAAAAGTATTCCAAGACCCTTTCCCTTGCACGTATGGGATTTTCAAACCCTGGATTCAGGCTTATGTGTGCACATGCATTGTGTAATGCTTTGAGGTTTTTGTCTGGAGTCAGAGGCACTTGGATAAGTGAGTTGGATCAGTAGCAGATACACAGAAACAGGCTAGAACCTGTGGATTGCAGATACAAGGATACACAGAGATAAGCTGGGACTTGAAGTAGCAAATACTTAGAGACTTTTTTGAAAAAAGCCCCAAATATAAGTGAAAAACATGGTACTTTTATTACAAAAGCTATTGAATGTATACTTTTACATAATTATTTTTTATTTAACTAGGTGTTTTATTTACAGGTGATGGGAATGGCCATGAGGACTCGCTTCACCCCAAGCTACGCTATCCTATACATGGGCGAGTTTGAGGACAAACATGTGTGGGGGAGCGGGTTTGGGGCAGAGTTAGTCCTCTATGGCCGTTTTATTGTCAATTTATTTATTATTTGGGGTAGTGGTTTAGATAGGGCACTTAATTTCGTTGAATCACTGAATCAGAATGATTATAACTTGAGGTTCACCAATAGGATTGATAACAACTCAATGGACTTCTTGGACTTATCTATTAAAATACAGGATTATAATATAACTACCTCTACTTTTTAAAAGAAAGTGGATGCCCCCACCATCCTGCATTTTGATTTCACATATGTTCAGTTGGCGCAAAAATATACCGAAGGGCCAACTGATCAGGTTGAAACGGAACTGCTCTTCTAATGAGGTATTTGTGAAACAGGCAGAGGAACTGTTGAAAACTTTTGGAAGTATTGGCTATCCAAAATATATTTTGGATAGAGTCCTAAGTGAAGTGAACAATATGGATAGGAAGAACATGATTAGCATTAAAAGAAAAGAGGACAAAGTTAGTGGTAATTTTGAGATAGCCTTTATTTCAAAATTCAATAAGTGTTCAAAGTACATTAAAAAGATCATATTGGATAATTATCCCATCCTAAAACAAGATCTGACTCTAAAAACAATATTACCAATAAAACCTAAGATTATCTTTAAGAAGAATATGAATTTAAAGAGTTTATTAGCCCCTTCTGTTTTAAGAACTTCTGGTCGAAAGAGTAAAAAGGAAACAAAAGAAACTTGGCTCCCATCAAAGCAAGAGGGTTGCTATAAATGTGGAGGTACACAATGTACTACCTGTAAATTTATAATTAACAAAGTAGTTGATTTTCAAGATGGCTCAATTACACACACAGGGCTCTATTTACTAAGAAAGTATAAACGTAGCTCAGGCAAGTTCGAATTGTCTCTCTGCGAACTTCTGAGCTACTTTTATACTATTTACTAATACTCACCCTCTGCTGGCTGACCCGCGATGACATCTGAACTTTCTTCTGTCATTGCGGGCTTTCTTCGTGTGTCTGGAAGGTCTGCACATGCACAGTGGCTCTCTGCTGGGACTTTGTAATAAAAATGAAGTCCCAGCATGAGAAGCACTGCGCATGTGCAGGCTCTCCATGTCGGAACCGGCACCTGCGGGCAGACGCGTCTTCGCTCCGGTAAGTATTAAAAGCTATTATATTGTTTTCTTTTATTTCTGTTGTTTTTTTTTTTATTGTTTTTTAATTTTCTACATTTTTTTATTTTTTTTTTATCAGTATTTACGTATTTTCCAGCGGTCTCCCCATATATATACACCCCTTTTTCTCCCCACAATAACAGCTATTAGGGGGATAAAAAGGGGGTTATATGGGGAGATTGCTGGAATCGAAGTTTGAATGGTAGTCTGAGATGCCGTTATTTTAACTCTCAGAGCAGAGTATAAAACTACGCTCTGAGGGTTAGTAAATAGCAGCCCAGGTTGAAAACAACGGGCTGGCGAGGACAGACGAAGTTTGACTGCATGGCCATGGAAACTGTTGATTTCCATAGTGGTGCAGTGGTTGTAAATAGCAAAAAGTTCAATTTTGGAGTTATAACTTCATAACTTCAAAAATGAACTTTTTAAAGCTTAAGTAAATAGAGCCCACAATAAGGGGTTTAATTAATTGCAATTTGTCATTTTTCATCTATGCTCTGGTTTGTCCTTGCAACCGTATCTATGTAGGTCGAACGACTAGACAGCTCAGGACTAGGTTCATGGAGCATCGCAGAAATGTCTTGAACAGGTACAGAACCACAGTGTTCCGAGACATTTCTGCGATGTCCATGATGGTAATGTGGATGGCTTGAGACCGATTGGTCTGGAACATATACCTTTAACCTCTAGGGGAGGAGACTGCTATAAAAAAAGTTCTGCAGACAAGAAACATTTTGGATATATTTATTGGATGCTATGAGTCCGAATAGACTAAATGAAGCGTTAGAACTAAATGTTATCTGCTAGAAAAAGAAAAATGAAAACCATGTAAAATAGTAAGAGTATGTTTATGTGTATGTCACAATGGAGAGTGAGAAATGGTGTATAAAAATAGATGGGATACAAGGTATACATATGTATAAAGGATACTAGTGTCTTTATACTTTACTTGGAAGGTTGTAAAGTTTATCTAAAATATTTTTTTAATTTTTTAATTATTTAATATTCTTTCATTTTTTATTTCTTTTTTATTTTATTTTTCAAATATTATATTTACCGGTATATATTTTTTCTTTGCTTTATTTTAAGTTATTGTATATTATATTTATTTCTATATTTGATAGACAGCGCTGGTTTCTTTTTTCTTTTTTAAACACTTGCCTAGGTCCTGTGGTAGAGCAATTTGAGGACTCACAGACACAATCTGGGACTTGTAGTAGCAAACACTGGAAGACAGTGTGCTAAAAAGAGTTCTGGGAAGCACGCAGGGTTGCAGTAGTAGACAGCAAGTCCTAGGAACAGCATGTACCAAGATTTGCACAATACTGAAGCAGCTGAATGCTGGGAGAAGCTGGTTAAAATAGCCACTTGACACTTGTCCCAAAGACTGGCTGAACAGCAGCCCCCTCTGGTGGAACTTGGAACTGTCATTCACTCAGGGGATGGGATGACACAAGTGGCCTCTGGTAGTGGAAGGAGGCCACTACAGGGGCTGAAAGTTACACATTGTATTGAAATTCAGATTTTTTTCTGCACACAGATCACAATTCTTAAATCTGAATCCAATTCATAGTGAAACCCCATTAAAATGATTTGACACATACTTTGATGTAAAGGACGGATTAATATGCTCAATCCACATGCGCAAGTAAATGGCACATCTGGATGAGAAATAAATAATGGCGCATGGCATACGGGCACAAAGCAGTAAGCTCTCTGCTGCTACCTCTTCAAATGCGCTCTACAAGTGCAGGGTTGTATAATGTGTTTAAAAGGAATAAAAACTGTTATCAATAGAACAGAAGCTTCAGTAGTACTTTTTATTACTAACCTTTGTTAACTCTGCGTTCTGAACCGGATTAAAAGCACCTGCTTTGATACACCGCTACGATAATTGACTATATGCCTTCAGCCCTTTCCTCCTATACAGAAGCCAGGGTTGCGCTCAAATCAGAATCAGCTGCGTGGTCTTCTTTTCTGTGGCTACACAGTAGGAAATCACAGAGAGAAACCTTACACCAGCTGGCGTATGCTCAGAACTGGATCGGGGCTAATGTGTACAGTTATACCAGACATTGGGCCCGATTCAATTGACTGTGAAGACGGGAATAAGTGCAAGGTGCGTCTATTTCCATCCATCACAGTAAGAAAAGTTTTCTGATTTTAATAAAATCTAATAAAATAAAAGCTTAAGATACACATTTAATGTTGCTTTTGCTGACAAGTGGTTATATAACCACACTGTATACTTTACATAGCATGCAGTCCTTTTAGGCTTTTAAAAGCAGGTTTTACTGAAAATCGTGTTTTCAATTGTATTTGTTGTACAGTAACACAGGCAAACAGAACACAGTATTAACAAAATACCAAAATAAAAAGTACTGATCTATAAACTAGCCTCCATTTATGTCTGTATTATGTCCAGCCTCCATTTATGCCCCTATAGTGTCCAGCCTCCATTTGTGCCCCTTCTCTGTGACCAGCCTCCATTTTGTAGCAATCTTCTCCCTCTTCCTCTGCGGGGCTCTGCTGGAATGACGCAGCATCGTACACTTCTTACGCAAGCCCTGTAGGACCAATACTGCCTCACATATGAGGCAGTATTATTTAGTGAAACAAGTCTTTTACTACAGGGCTCCAGTAGGAGCCCTTTATACCATGTACAGGTTATGTGAATGACACTAGCTGCATCATGCGGTTGGCGTCTGTATAATCTAAGGTCTATCTGATCTCAGCCCGGAAGGGCAGGGTGACTTAAAAGGGGGCTGCGCTGGGCTTAAAGTCACCTAGGGGCGCGTCTTGTGCTATTGCATAACTCGCCAGCCTCTAAAATGGCCCTGTCTATTAATCAAAACTGCAAGAAAGCAGAGATTCTTTTGGTAAAGAGCCAGAAGGGTTATTCACAGTAGAAAATAGAAAAAAGACCCTTTGTAACAGCCTACCAGAAGTATGTGCATTTAACTGTCAAGTGATGTATACCAAGGTAACATGACTGAAAATATCAAACTTGGATTGTAGTTCCTAAAAGGAGTTATACTTTTACAATAAATTGAAAATCTCTAATTTGATACGGAATATGTTTAGCCGCCTATGGAAAACTGAAAAACACCTTGTAAGAATGCCTTATCTTTGCATTCTATGTGTACTTATTTATAATAAATGTATTTATTTATATTAAATTAATTAATTTATTTATTAACAGGTTTTTATATATTACCAGCAGATTACTTAGTGTGTTTAAGGTCCAGCCTTACACACTAGAGTTTATTGTAAACAAAATAATTTGATCATATATTTAAACATTTTACAAAACCATTACCAAACCATTAGATGAAGGCTCAAACTAAAATCGTGTTTTTTAGGCAAATTGACAATTAAATTCTTCTATAACTTTGGTTATCATTTGAAAAACTGTACTAATGACCATTTGGTCGATAGGGGACAGTGTTTTATATAATAGATGACGTCAGTTACACTGGTGCTCTAGCGTTTCTGATGTCATCTATTATATAAAACACTGCCCCCTAGCGACCAAATGGTCATTAGGTGCAGCACCGCGGAAGAAGAGGAGCGTGTCCCCGCCGTGGCAAGTCCAGAAGAGCCAGAGAACCGGACAAGTGCCTCCAATCAAACGGAACCCAGACTCCAATTAAGTGAAGAACTTTCAGCACATCCTGCACCGCTTCCCCAGAGAGATGCCAGCAAACGGTAAGTGCCCAAAACTTTTATTCTTTTACAACACCACACACTGCATTCAAACACTTAGGATAGGACACGATGACCACCGGAGGTAAGTGCACACATTAGGCAACATAATTAGTTAGGGAAAATATATTTTTTACATGCACACTTGCTGTAATGTGTTAATATATGTTTGGTGCACACTGTCTTTTTTTTACACACACTACACACAGCGCGGCATGGTTAGAAGCCTTACCATGCTGACGCTGATATTACTACGAGGCTAAGCAATGCTTAGCCTTGTAGTTCTATCAGCACAGCATGGCTAAGGCTTTCAACCATGCAGCACTTGCTTTTTTCAAACACAAAAACACGTCAAGTATATTGACGTGTTTTTGAGGGTCAGGGACGTGCGATTACATGAAAATCGCACCTCTCAGGCTGCGATTTTTTTTTTTGTGATTTGAGGTCGCACTAAAGGCGATTTCTCCAAATCGCCTTTAGTGAATACCACGATTTTTTTTTCTACGATGTTTGCAGAGGCAATTTTTAAAAAACCATAAATCACGCGATTTGACTTTTTGTGAATATCAAATCATGCGATTTATGGTGATTTTAGGACAAATTGTCCTTTGTAAATGAGGCCCAAACTGTGCATTACAATGTTCAGGAATCACGATTCCTACACCAGTAATTTCCAGATTGGAATACACAAATACTGTAAAAATACCACTGTGATATATTGTCAGGTGTTTGAACAGCACCATGTAAACACTGATATGTGTTCCATGACTTGCGTTATCAACTTATGTAACTCCATTTTGTTTCCTGATTCCTGTATATATGCACTGCCCACCAATCTTAGTCTGTATTATGCTGACTGATTTTTTAATAAATGAATACATGCAGTGTACCACAGAGCCATGCCTTGTGTTCAATCACTACATACCATTTTAACAACTAATCAGCATTAGTTTGCGTTGTTGCTAGATTTGGTTCACTCTAACAAACAGTGTCTCAGCAGCAAAACTGCATGTCACGTCACTGCATACTTACTGCTGTTGCGTTTAAACTTGGTAGTCATATAATCCTCTTTAAAATATCCCTGATAATAATAAATGAAAATGATAAATCTACACTCTTTATTATAGGCTCCCTAATTTGACATTATGGGCCAGATTCAATCAAGAATACGCACTGCAATAGATGGAAAAAAATTTGCGCTGCGCATCTTCCCGTCTATTACGGTAGCTGATTTTTATGCGCACCTCTATGAGGCGCGCATAAAAATCTTTCCTGCAAAATATGTGGCATTAGCTTCGCACCCGAGTTATTTGCAGTGCAAAGCTAATTGAATCTGGACCTATAAATAGTGTAATATGCAGTAGTTAAGTGTATTTTTACTACCACATGCAGGGCATGGGTAGGAGACATTTTCTGACCCCTGCCAATACTACCACCCATATAAAGCCACATTACACCACAGAACTTAATTAGCAAGGAGCAGCTCTGTGTTAAATGCTGCTAAAGAATAATAGCAGTGGGGATCAGGCAATGGTGACCCCATCTATTACCATCAGCAAAAGATGCTCGATGCTGATGTGACCTGGTATCATCAGTGTTCCACATCTCTTATTTTTCATGAGAATCAAGAAAGAAGAGAGAAGTAAGAAGATAGAAGAGCTTGGCCCCATCACTTCACACCTCCTCTCTCTACTGGCTATCTCTTCCCTTATTAATTGGCTATTACACTCATACCCCGCATGCTGCTTTTAAAAATGTTTTCCCTTATTATCTTTATGCTATTTTTGTGCTGTACTTTATTTCTTCATTGTACCCATATTGTATTCCCTATTTTACTAATTTGTACCCTGTCTGTTAATTATTGTATTTTATATGTAATAATTGTCTTTCCTATTGTCTCTGTATGGCACTCAGGATACTGTATGGCAACTTATAAATAAACATTAAAAATAATAATTATTATTATTATTAAAGAGTGAGAAACAGTATAGAGGCAATTTAGATTACGTAATAATAGGGCACTATATCATACTAATCCCTATAAAAAGGGGAACGGGGACTGAGGTAAGTGAAAGATGTTCTCTGTATAATAATAACAACTGGAGGGTGGTGGGTTTGGGGGGGAAGGGTTAATTCAGAGGTAGAACTAGCCAGTTGTGGGTCCAAGTGCAGAAAATATGCTTTGGTCCTAATGATATCCCAAGTAACCTTGTGGGGAGCTTTGGCAGTGCAGTGATGGCGGTTGTGGGCCCTTGTATCAGCATGGGCCCGATGTGGTTGCACCAATGGTATGTCCGCCACTGGATTGATTCAAAGGAAGGGTGGTGGGTGGAACGGGCAGACTAGATGGGCCAGGTGGTTCTTATCTACCATCAAAATTCTTGTTTCTATGGTGCATATAGTTTATGTGCCCCATAATAAAACTCTTTATTTTTTCTTTATTGTGTGAGACAGACAGATATTAGATATGAAGATTGGATAAACTGGACTTGCGTAGCAACTTTTTTACGCAAGCTACGTAGGATTTTGGCGCAGAAATCTATTAGTCACGGACTTCAAATCCGTGCTCAATGAGTTACGTCCAAATGGGTGTGCCAGTCCTCAGCACATAGGAAGTTAAGTGAAAGTTGGTGGGGGGAGGCATTTAAATGGTCTAATATGAGCACTGTTAGGAAAGTATGCACGTACCTAAGCAACTTAAGCACAAATATATATGCACGTAGTTAAGAAAAGGGGAGATTTAGAGGTATGAAGCACAGGAAACCCAAGTTGCTAATATTATTTATTTTTTAACAGGTTTTTATATAGCACCATCAGATTACATAGCGCTTTACAATTTTAACAATCATTATAACAGGACTGGGTGGCAACAGACAGACTGGGTGGGTAAGAGGGCCCTCTTTGCCAACAGAAAACGCCCATTTTGCACCAATCTGATTTCGGTCCTAAGTGTTTGTGATAATAAAGCACTATAATGGTTTTTAAAATAATTTGGCAAAATCCATTGTTATGATTCCTGACCAGTGGTGTAATTACTGTGGTTTCTGGGGGTTCTGCTGCTAATTGGGCCTCAAGGCTTCCAAACCCCCTTGCACTTATATGTTAATAGGCCTAGGCAGTCACAACAGTTTATGTCTCCACCAATCAAAACTTGCTATGGAACCTGGTCGTTCCCAGCTTCACATTGTTCTAGACTTTTATGTTTTCACAGAACGATTATAGCCAATTCTATTTAAGTATTTAGTTAGCTTTTAGCTTGGCTGCTTAATTACTCTGCCTCTGTTTTGGCTTATGTGGGTATCAGCACCATAAGACGTGGACAATGGTATCTTTAATTCTACAACATTCATGTGTTACTCTGTGGGGCATAGTGCCTGGCACTGTAGTGCTCTGCTTAAGGTTATATCTACATAGAGCCAGGGCTGGCATCCTATAGATCTAATTTATAAATCATAGGCACTGCATATGATGAATTCATATTTCAGCTACCCGTATGTCACATCTGCATGCTGTCTTTTTAGTATTTCTAAATGTATCCTTTTTTTTTAATTATAGTTGCTCTCTGGAAGAGCAGAGGCCTGAAAAGGACAAAGATCATACCTGTCTCAACTAGCACGTCAATGTGTATAAAAAAACATTTATATCAATGCTTTGTTTTAATGGAGGTGTCACAGGAATTGACACGTGGCATTGTGCAGTGCAGTTATATTCCTACATACAGGATGAGTATATCATGTTATCCATTAACCTTATCCCTTTTTATGACCTTGCCATTCTCAATGATGTCAGCAAGGTCTCTCTGGATGCTAAAATGATAATGGATTCAAGCATAAAGACAAAAAACAGTGACATCAATTCCATGTTTCCCGCATAGTAATAAAAAGGGAAATAACTAAATGAATTAGCGAAACTTTATTTAAAACTAAAGACTTGCAAAGGGTACAATTAGTATAAGCTATTACTATTTAAATACAGACATAGATACATAAATACATATAAAGAAATTAATTTCTAGACTGTCTGTTTACTAACAAAGGGCCTGATCCAGATTTAATTACGACAGCCAATTTGCACATGCGGCATGCATAAATCTAGCTATGGGAACGCACGTGGCAGATGTTAATTATAGTAACTGTGATCGTACGTAACTTGTACGTAACTGCGTACGATAGGGCGTGATATCTCTGCACAAGCCATTTAGCCGATTGGGCTGCCTGCGGTACAGAAGCACACACAATGTTCTCTATGGATTGCAAGCTATTGCAGCATATAGTGTACAGGGATGTAGAAGCTAAATGCTACATAGTTAGGTGCCAAATACTTTGCACAGTGTAAATGAATGTTGGGATTATTGCGATCGCCCCTGTCAGATTATAACGGTCACATAATAATAGTTAACCATATTTTACATTTTTAGTAACAACGTGATCAAAAAATGGTTTTCCTTGCCAGTAGAAATGCTTCAATACATGCAGTATACATATGGAGCTATTTCTAACACATACCAATACGTGACATATGCCTAGATCCAGAGCTACGTCTGTGAGCGATTTTACGCTAGCCACTAACTTAAAATCGCACAATAGTACTTACTGCGCATGCACGATGCAGATGTTACGCCACATAACTCAGAGCGTAACGGCCAGTCACGTATCAACAGCGTAACTACGGACAAAGGGGTGTGCCAGCCATACGAATCCCGTAATTACGCTTCGGAGGCGGGGTGAGGCTTTAAAATCGTCCAGTATGGGCACACTTAGGCCCATAAGTACGTGAGGCTTATACGTACATCAGTACTTACGCTGTGTAAAGTTAAGGTAGAGTTCGGTAGGTGTAAAACGGCCAAAGTACGTACATGCAAGGGGAGTGCTTAGAAGGTATGCTAGCGTAAATACGCTATTCTAGATAATGTGTGAAGCGCATAGGTCTGGATCTACCCCATAGTGTCACATCCTAAAGGAAGAGTCTGTAATGGGTTGCAGAAGGTGAGCACCCTGGACATAGACATGACTCTGGATTGGCATGACGTTGGCTCTGGATTGGGGACATTTGCTTGGGCACAGCCTTATTGTCCATTCCTTATACTACCCTCGCACGTGCAAAATTAAGGATCACGCTGTCGTAATTTCACATCCACTACGGAGGAGTTCCGCTTACACGGAGTGCTTAAACCTGGATTGTCAAAGTTAGAATATTGACATAATGGCAATTGTATAAAAATCATAATCAATGAATATAACTGAATGATTTAGAAATTCTACAGAGCTCAGTCTGATCTAATGCTGATGATATTTTCTCAGTTATGTTGATTGCCAGGTGGGCCTCTAATTGAACAGCATTACATGCAGGATGTGCGGCTACAGTCATAAAGATATGAAGAAATAATGAGCCAATGGGAGTTCATTTATTTTATGTTTTTCTAGGAGTTAATGACAGAAAAGACCCGCTCACACTCTACAATAACAATTACGCCATTGATCTTATCATGCTTGATGTTCATAGTAATAAATGGTATTTCTAATAAATATATTTATGAATTTCAACTGGACTGACATCAAGCGGTGGATGTTATTATTCACAGTCAATGATCTATGTACAATAATCATACACAGCTGAATTATTCTATTCTAATATTAATGTTTAGATATAGCAATACCTCCCAACATTTGAGAATTCAAAAGAGGGACAAAATTTTGCAGCCTGTTAGACGGAGTGTGTCTTGTACCACCCAGTGGGTGTGTCTAGGAAAGTAGGTGTGTCTGGCATCGCCAGGCCAGCGGCTCTAGTGCCTGCCCCTTTTATTTAACCATCCATAGGTCTGCCTCTTATTATTAGGCCTGCCATCCATATGTCAACCCCTTATTATTTGTCCAGGATTCAAATGTCCAGCCTCCATATCCGCCTCTTTATTTATCCTACCTCCATATCTGCCCATTATTATTATGTTCAGCGTCCATGTCTCCCCCCTGTTTATTTGTCCAGTCTCCATGTCTGCCTCTATTATTTGTCCAGCCTCCATGTCTGCCCCTTATTATTACTATTACGCTCATAAGCGCTACGTACATGACGTTGCACTATTACTACGCATGCTCAGTTTTGCGAATTTTCTATGATCTTAAATATACGCACCTAAGTGCCGTGGAAATCGCATCTCTGAATCAGCCCCATGATGCCTGGGTGTGGATGAAAGGGACTGAGTAGTATGTTAGCTGATGAGGAGGAGGAGGAGGAAGACGCCAATTCCAGTCTGATCTTGTCCTTAAAGTACAATGCAAGATCTTGAGCACTGATGGTAGATGGTGGATTTTGCACAGGAGGGCTTAGTAGGGAGTTAAATGTGCGAAAAAGGCGTTTGAGGTTAGAGGCCTGAGTAGAAATGAGAGATTGAAAGTAGGATTGTTTGGCTTTGTCCAGAGCATTTCGATAAGTGTGATAAGTTTTGGTGTATGTTAAGAAGTCATGGAAGAACAGGATATCCTCCAGCGACGTTCTGCTTTGCGGGAGAGTCTTTTAAGATTTCAAGTGTCGTTAGTGTGCCATGGCTGACACTGATGTCACCGTGGTACAAAAGGGGTAGCAGGAGCGACTTGATCAAGCACAGCTGCTAGGGTTTTGTTAAGGTGAGATACTGCCAAATCAGGAGAGTGTAAGTTATGAATTGGAGACAGTAGTTGTTCGACTGATTGAGAAAGTTGGTTGATATTAAGATCATTAAGATTTCTGCGGGTAAGTGAAGGTTTGATAGAGTTATATAGCAAAGAGGTAGAACTAGTGGGGAACTGTTTGCAAGTGATAAGGTGATGGTCTGACAAGAGGGTGAGGGGCGTTAGTAAGATCAGAGACTGAGTATAGTTTAGAGAACACCAGATCAATGCAATTGCCATCCTTATGAGTTGGTGAATCACTCTATTGGGAAAGGCCAAGAGATGAGGTTAGAGAGAAAAGCTTATTGGCATCAGGAGATAGCAGGTTGTTAATGGGGATATTGAAATCACCTATGATAATAGTAGGTATGTCAGCAGATAGGAAGTGAGGGAGTCATGCAGAGAAGTGTTGTATAAATTGTTGGCAGGATGTATTGGGTGGGCGATAGATCACAGCCACACGCAGAGAAAAAGTTTTGAAAATGCGAACAGCGAACTTCAAAGGATGTGAAGATAAGTGAGGGGACATTGGGTAAAACTGTGAATTTGCAATTTGATTTGGGGAGAGAAGAAGCCCAATCCCACCACCTTGCCTGTCTCCAGTCCTGGAGGTATGAGTAAAATGGAGACCACCATATGATAGTGCAGTGGGTGAAGAGGTGTCAGTCAGTGAGTCATGTTTCTGTGATTGCATGAAGGTTGAGATTGTTAGAGAGGAAGAGGTCAAGAATAGACGTTCGTTTGTTACAGACAGAGCATGCACATTTTATGGATTTTGGGAGTGATGTGAGACAGGTGGATGATGTGTTTAAGGTTCTCTGGGTTTCTATAGTGTCCTGAATAGGATTGATTTGTTGTGAAAGGTGTGGAGGCCCTGGATTTGGAGAGATGTCACCAGCTAGCAAGAGAAGCAAAGACAGATATAGAAGAGGATTGTGTGTTCTACAGGTGGTGAGATTGTGATGTGTGTTAAGTAGTGGAGAGTAGATCAGAGTTCAGGAAATAAAGATTGAGGGATGTGAGTGTGGGGGAGTAAATGATGTTGCGATATGAACAAAAATGTTGTGTAAGGATAGTAAAAACAATAGAATGCTAAACATTTTTTGTTAGCAAGTGTATGTAATTGAAGTGTATTTAAATAAGTAGATGTTTTGGGACTATGCTTGTATAGCTGTAGGGGAAAGAATTGTAGACATGAAGGAATAAAATGCAGACATAATGATAAAGCATGGCTGTAAATACAGAAAGGTATGTGCCAACAAATGATGTAGTCCAAAGTATCCCCTAAATGATCAAGTAGAGTTTTAGCTGGTTGCAGTGTAGGTCAGGCAATCCTGAAGGAAGCAATCAGGATCATCCATTGTTTCTTGTGCAGTGGTACAAATTTTTAAGTTGGTGTTTAATGTCCTTAGTTGCAGAGATGGTAATCAGCTGTTTCCCTCCTTTTTACCTCTAAATTTTACTCACACTTAAAAACTATGCACATAGAAAATATGCACTGATTTCTATTTTAATATTTTTTTGACCATTACATCCCAATTGATCTTTTTGTAATATATTACATAATGTCATTTAGCCTTTTAACCTTATTTATGCTGTTAATTTACTTTAAATTATTCTGACCTGTACATTTTATATTATTTATCCAATATGCTGTATTTTATGCAAATAAGCGCTTTTAACATGTGACCCAGAGTGGAGGCTACCTATATAAAGATATTCCTCTCCCCTATGATGTAATCAGCCTTGAAAAAGACCCCCTGAGGGATAGAAATGCGTTGGATGCAGGGTGCCATTGTGTCTCAATATCTACTTTTAAAAAGCGCTTTTGACACTTATTTCATATGTGTCCACTGCCATTGTGAGTATGTTTTTTGTCCTTTTATCTAATAAAGTCTGAACATTATTTGCACCATAGAAGTGTCCTTTTTCTCTACATATCCCTGGCATCTGTATCCGACAATCAGCTGTTACCCCATCTGGAACACATGTGACCGGAACAGATAGGACAGAGGGAGAAAGATTCGAACAGAGCGGAGAAACAGACAAGACCGAAAGGACAGTGGTGCGCATCAGGAACCAGAAGTGCCGATAGAGACCGTTGCAAGGTCTGGAAGAGGATTATTGTGCCTCCAGCAAGCTATCTATGGTGATCGTCCCGGCAGCACGGTAATGTGTTTTTTCGTTGCATAGAAACACTGCACTGCTGAGGATAAGAAACAGCCGCATATACGCTGCAATTGCCGGGAGCTAGACTTAGCCGCTACGAGGAGTATGCTATAAATACAGTAACTGTTATTGCTATAGTGCTCAATATTTGATACAAATCAACAAATTGACTGAACAGGACAGTGTTCTTTCTCTGTCTGCCCATTTACCTGCTCACGTGTTGAACTTTGCAACATATTGGATACGGTAGCTTGCTACATTGTTTATCTAGTCAACTTACTACCAGAGACAATCAGAGACAATATCAACAACTGCCTTAAGAGTCTTTCTAATTTAATGAATACTTTATGATAACGGTATCACCTAGCACCTTATGGTCTATAAGTCCTGATGTTTTAGTGCAGAAATACTGGCGTATAAGTTTTTAACCATTTCTGCTCTTGTTTATACTTTGTGCCACATCTCATCGCTCATTTATTTCGTTATTTATTTATTTTTTATGGTTACATTGGAGTGCACTACAAAGACTGGGCTAATCTGCTGAGTCTTTCCCTGTATTTATGAATATGCTGCATTGAATTTGCACCTATAAAAACAATTTCTATACTTTAACCCTAAACTAACTTTAGCGCACAAAATACTTATGCTTTTACTTTAAGCACGCAGAGTTAAGGTTGCCCTATAGTGGCAGAAGTCTGCTAAAATCCGTAAGTGTGAGGGGAGTGTCATGGGTGTCGCCTTGCAACTTAGGCACGTATATTTGCGAATCCGTGCGTACTTATTTCACATTTAAGTGTGAATACAGTCCGAGAAACATAGATATGGTCTAAATGAATATAATAATATAGGAGACGGATTTTCTGTGATCTCAGCTCAGAGGTGAAGCTGCAGTGAGTTATACATGATCTAGCTATAATTTAGACAGACACCTATGAAACAGAAATACAGAACTATGTGCATTTAGCTTTTTTTTATCTTTCAGAATCTTAAGTGTGTATTGTAAACTTTATATGAGTTGAGTCCTGGAGCCGAAACATTAACTAGTCTCGTCTCCTCTGTTGCAGAACATTTATACTAGGTATACTGGGACAGTCCTAGATACTGGGAACAATAATTAAATACCCTATATACAGAAAATAAATTAATTAATTAAAAATAATAAAAATTAAAAATAAACATTGTAAAGAACAAACAGAATAACAACCAGAGAGTGTCAGGACAAAATCACCCCTTTGGGGGTATGTCTCCTTTTCTAGCTACCAACAGTCGCCTAGTATCTCATGCCACGTGGACACTAGCGTTTGTCTCTGCGACAGCAGCCATATAAGTAATTCAGGGGTTGGGACTCCCTGAAGCAACCTGGAGAGTGACTCCCAAACTTACCAACAGCCCTGCATGGTCACACTGCTTGTTGGTGCCTGTCGGCTGAGCTCCTGAAGGCTGGCTTCCCCTGGACCTGCTCTCACTGTCAACAGTGTTTCCAGTGTGGGATCCATCACGTGTGTCCCAAAGTTACATTCTACGTGCTTCTAGAGATATTTGCTTGCATTGCTGCTATCTACTTATAACTGGAAGTGGACTGGATTGGCAAACATGATGTGAGAGTGACCCCAATATCTGCTACTGCTGGCACATTCACCAGGCAATGCAGACCTCCTCTGCTTTGGATTACAATGTGGTAGTCCTGTATCATTGTTTGCCTTTCTGCGTGGTTGACCACCTGTTTGGATTGTTTCATCTAGATCTCTGAAATTGCCTGAGTGGAGGTTTTTTAGGAAACATCTTCTGCCCTCACCGTGGTCTTATGAGTCTGTGACTGCATATCAGCCCCTGGCCACTGTTATCCCTTCTATCTGTCTCCCTAATTTCCCTCTAGTTACGGATACAACAACATTTTACCCAAACCCTTTCTACACATTTATCACAGTCTGCTTGCCTCCTGATCAGTACCCTCCAAGCACTATTGGTACACAGAGACTGCGATCTTCTCTACAAATACAGGGATTACTCACTAGTGGATAGTCGTGCTGGCAGTTGTGGACTTACGTGTTCTGTCTGGACTCCTAAATATAACAGCTTTCTCTTAGTAGCTTATATGTAACTTATATTTGCTCTGATTGCCTGGTTTTCTGTATTGTATTTACAGTATAATTGTTTTTAGGTACTGATTACCCGATGTGAAAGGTTTTATCGGAGCCAACCTGTGGGTTAGGTGGTTGAGTGAGAAAAAATGAAAATATCAGAAAGCACACGTTTAAACTTGTTAATTTACTTATTTATGGTCCTATTTCCTTATCGTATGTTTCTGGTTTTTATCTGCAACTTTAATCTGAAACGCTGACAAGAGTCGTCCATGACATTAGAATCCATCCATCTATATATCTCTGTGAACGCATTCCTAATGGCTAGTGGCTTGGTCGAGCATTCTCAGTTGAGTATTGGGGAGTCAGCCGTGCCATACCTCCCCTGTACACCCTCCTAGGATCCCCCATCTGCTTCTCTTACGTACAGCCTCCTGGAATGTTGAGGGTCTCAACACTGTTTTACACAAAATGCACTTATAAAAGTCCAAAATTTATATAGCCATGCTACAGGAATCACACTAGAAAACTGGCGATGAGGCGACGCTTAGGGTGGGGTGGGTTAGAGAATATGTGACTGCTACTTATAAAACTAAGTCTAGGGGAGTAGCAATAGTTATATCAAAGTCACTAAGACCCGGAGGGCAGATACTTAACATTAGATATCACAATTAACAATATCCGCAATACCCTGGTGAATTTTTATGGCCCCAATGCTTCACAGCGAGATTTATTTGCTTCAGTGTCCTACAATCAGGCCTTCTGAGTGTTACGACACTCCGGGTTTACCTGGATAAGAACCGGAGTGGTCATGGAGAATGTAGCGGAGTGTAGTGGCGCCTCGGGCTTACCTCGGAGAGAACCGGGACGGCCACTGAAGAGTAGTAGGTAGTGACCGAAACGGTTGCCGGAGCCTGGAGACTCTACTATCGGGGGGTTTTCACCAGGGCCCCTGATGGTGGTGATGAAATTGGCTGCGGCCCAATAGCCTGGATGGGCCCGTTGAACCAGTGCTCGTGGAAAAGAAGGCGAACCCAGGAGTGTAAACCAGACAGTGGGAAAGGAGCAGCAGAGTAAGTGGGAACAGAGCCAGTCCGGAAGAGAGCGGACTGCGACGGACTACAAGCAACAAAAAACCCAGCACGAGGGACAGAAGATTGTTCACGGAACCGGATGAGACGCACGAGGACTTGCACGCCCGCACTCACACAGCGGTGCCTCTGAAGAGGTAACATTAACATGCACTCAAGGTAAAGGTAGGTACTGCTGGGAAGGTAGGTACAAATAAGGGTGAGAACCAGGGCTGGATACACAGGGTAAACTGAGGCAGGAAACAAGGCAGGTAAGTGGGTCAAACAATAAACAATTCACTAGGCTGGAAGCTCTAGGTACACAAGGTAAGTAGCAGGTCACAGGGCTGAAACAGACTCTATAACCGGATAGAAGACAGGAAAGGGCTATAAAGGAACTGCTACACACTAATTGGGTGGCACCCAGAACGATCAGGCGTTCCCCTGGCAACGGGGAACGCATAACAAGGCAGCCGGAAGAACAACGCGCGCCAAGGAGAAGAGACGCGCACGTGGGTAACTAGGGAAGCTGTAACTAAGAAGACCGTCGGCTGGGGATTCCCCATAGACGCGCCGCGGGACTCTAAGGTAAGCAGACAGCGCGGGGAGAAGCCGAAGATACAGCCTGCCGTTACACGGCGGCTTTAACACTGAGACTTCACTCTTTTTCAACTTCAATGCAACACATCGTGTTGTCGACCCCTTGCGTCTCTTGAATCCTGTTGATAAATCCTACACGTTTACGTCCAGTCTACATGGCAACTACTCCAGGAACGACCACATCTTTTGTGGCAGATGATCTCATGTCTTCGATGCTGCTATTGGTGATATTGTGATCTCTGACCATGCCATGGTAACAATTTCCTTATGTCCATCAGCGTTGGATAACAAAATCCAAAGGTGGCGATTCCCGATCCACTTATATATCTAAATTGTTTATCTGATATCTTAAAATTCACTGGTATAATTATCTAGATGACAACTTGGACTATTAGGACAGGCCAATTCTGTGAGGCTTTGAAAGCTGTAATGAGGGGCCAGATTATTAGTTATATGGCTGAACGCAAATGATTAAAACCCGGCAGTAAGCGCTTCAAAAAATGGCTAGTCAATGTTTTTAACATATATTGTATGAGTGATGAAAACCTTTGCAACTATCGGGAAGCACGTTGGTTGTAGGAGAGCTTCCTTACATCACTGGCTAAACATCAAATTGATTTTATGAGAAACATTTTCGCTGAGGCAATAAAATTGCTAGCATATATTGTGGCAGGTGATAGGAGACCTATTGTGTGGTCACAGTGAAGGATATTGACTCTAATACACTTAAAACACAGACAAATGAGATAACCGCAGTTTTCCAAAAATATTATGTTAAGCTGTATGTGAAGCTCCCTAAATATCCGGAGACATTGGAGCGCCTCTTGTCTTGGGCCCCATCTTCCCCCTCTAACATTGGCTCAAATTGAAGCCCTAGAAGCTGACATTACCATAGAGGAGATCTCGTCTGCTATTCAAAGTTTACACTTGCACAAATCCCCAGGGCCTGATGGCTTCACAGCTGTATTCTAGAATCTGAAATTTTCCCTTGTTCTGCCAACTGCATAGGGAGCATACTTCATACTTTAACCAGGCATACAGTATATGACCCTCATTCCTAAGCCTGGTAAAGACCCGCAACTGCCCTCCTCCTTCCGACCTATAATACTTTTAAATCTAGATTTTAAAATCTTGGCTAAGATCATAGCTTCACGTCTTCAATCCTTCCTGCTGGAAATCCTAAATGACCATCATTTGGGCTTTGTAGCAGGCAGACACTCTGTTAAAGGCATTTGGTCTGCAATTGCTGCAGTTGTCACCATGCAAAGTGGCCCTACAGGAATGCTGCTAAGCCTCGATGCCCAGAAGGTGTTTGACTCTGTCTCTTCATCATACATACAGGCAGTGCTCAGGTATAGAGATTTTGGTCTGGAGTTTAGATCCCTAATTAGCCTCTTTTACACCTCCTCTACAACTTTGTTAGTAAATGGCGCTGGGAGCCAGGGAGTTTTGATGGAACAGGGCACCCATCAGGAATGTGCACTGTCTCCTCTTCGTTATAATCTGGTTTTAGACCCTATACTGCGGACGATTCAGAACTGGGAAGTGTTTAAAGGCATCACCATTGGCAGAAGGGTAATTAAGATATCAGCTTTCGCAGACGATATTCTTCTTTACATCTCTAACCTCAAGCAGTCTCTCAGGCCACTTACGAACAAACTGGTGGAGTTTTGTTCCATGTCAGGATTTCAGGTGAATTTTGATAAATTGTTGGCATTATACTTAGATCCCAAGGTAACTATACCTAATTGGGCAAGGGATATTGAGATCTCTTGGGCTAAGATATCTATCCCATAATTCCAAGTTATATTATCTAAAAAATATTGAGAATTTATATCATCTAAATTTTAAAAAGACTATCTCACATATTGAAACAACAATCAAAGGCTGTCAAAGTTGTGTCTCACATATGGAGGCCGAATGAATCTGATTAAAATGGTTATTTGCCCTAAACTTCTCTATCCCCTATAATTTCTTCCTCTCATTTTAAGTCATAAGGATATTGGCCATACGCATGCAACCTTTTGTACATTTATATGGCCGCTAAAAAGCCTATAATTGGACTATACAAATTGCAGCGGGACCACATGCAGGGAGAACTTAATGTCCCTAATATGCAGTCCTATAATCAAGTGATACGATTGTACCACCTCCGAAACTGGCTACAACACTCAGAAATTTACACCAATAAAGCATTAGATCAGCAATTCCTTCCAGACACCAATCTAGTTTGCTTTTTTACACCAACATGGATCTGAGCTTTTATCGCAAACATGACTGGACCCGTTTTTTTATATCAGTTAGACGCACATGGTTCCAGTTGAGGCATAAATTTCATTTAAACCCCTAATACTCCCAACATCTCCCTTTTTGAGTAACCCAAATTTCCAAGACGGCACAACTGCCCAGCCTTCTTTACGTGCTGGATGAGGGAGAGTGTTTCAAAAGTTGCGGACCTGGTGTCAAAGGATAGCCGGAGGTCTTTATCATTTGCTCAAGCAAGAGATAAGTATAGAATTCTGCCCATACACAACATGGCTTTCCTTTAAGCCCAGCTTTATACCAGTGAAGTGATTGGTATGCTAATAGATAATGACTGGGCCAACTCTTTAGATGTGTTATTGTCCTCCCTGGTACCCCAAAAAGAGAGCTATATCATTTCACTATAACTTCTTGAGACTGCAGATAGATCACAAAATTAAAACAGGTTTAACTTGGTTAGTAGATTCCCCAATCTCACTATCTCATCTATGAAATGAGCTTATTCATAGGCTTCCTGCCTCTTGCCAGCTATGACATATAGGGAAATGTTTCTCAATATTTTGCACAGGGCATACATATCTCCCACACAAGCACGTTAGATTGGTATTATGCAAAATAGTAAATGCCTTAAATGTGACTATCTTGAAGCTGACTTGAATCACTGAATGTGGGATTGTCCAGTCATTAAACAAGCCATTAAGCCATTTTGACTGAGGGTTTGGAGGTTCATTAATGATTTTTTAATTACTTCCTTCTCATTAATGCCTCAATGGGCCATTTTGGGAATCCTCCCCCAACATTTCAGATTTCCTTCTGGCTACAAAAAAACTACTTTTGGTGGTTTCAGTGGTTGCCAGGAAAACCATATTACAGACATAACTGCAGACTATGTTTACTTCTATGGTTTTATTTAGGGAAAAATAGTTTTACCTGTTTAAAATGGATTGTCTTGAGGCAACAAAAAGAAGCTAGAGTCGAAAAAGCTGTTTACAACTTGGAAAAGTTCTATTAACATTCTGTTAGAACCACTCAAATGTAGAATATGGGACTGCTGTCAGCAAACTTATTGGTTCGAGCTGGGTATTCACGCCCAAGATCCTTCAGTGGTGTTTGGAGAGTGACCACCCATTATCAAACAGATGGCAACTCTCCTCAGTTCATATAGATAAGCTTTTATTTACCTGCAGAGATAAAAAGCTATAGTAAGGTTAATTTTGTGATTGTTATGTTGATCATATTTAAAACAACTTCATAACAGTTATATTTCTGCACGCTCCATAAGTTATTTTGCTTAGACGAGCTTGCCACGAAGTTCACGTGGTAGCTGATGTCTTATTGTACATGAAAAGATCATTGGGATATCATGCTAATAAATGTTAATGTTAATGTTTTATGGTGCTTCAGTAAAAATATATTTAAAAATAAAAAAAAGTTTAATTAAATAAATTCCCCCATTGGAGTGTTTATTGTAATTGTCAGTGCCCATATAATTCCTTGGGAACTCACAACAGAATCGGTAGTACCTGGATGGGATATAGCGTTTGAAAGTTATCATTTTGGTAGGTCAGATACTATATAGAATAGAAGAGCTTTCCAGTTTGACAGGTTATTTAGTGCCTCCAGATGACACCTGTTATGCTAAGGTCATATAACTAACACATATTTTGGGTAATAGAATAATAATATAATTTATGAAAGGTTTCTGGTTAGGAGATCCCAAGATTTATGTTTCAACAAGGCCTGGAGATAGTTTTTTTTTATTATTTTGCTGTTTAAAATCTCTGTTTTAAGAGAGTCTTAGGTTCCATGTGAAACATTGTTCCCTCCACAAATGTGGAAAGTACACTAGACTGGTCTAGATCTTTATATCATAGCAGCTCATATGGAAACACAGTACTGGCTGCTGCCAGGGGAGAATCAGCTATCACAGAAGTCACTAGTGCTGAATAACAGAGTTAAAGTTGATGGGTAACATAAAATATGATTAAGAGGCACCAATATCTGTGTGTTGAAAAAGGTAAAATTATAAAAATCTATTTATCTCTGATAGTGCTTTTATACTGTAAGTTTTGGCACTTTTATAGTAAACGCCTTAAAAGATATGTAATTTATTAGAATGTTTATGTTGTATAAAAGCTTTTATTATAGACCTGCTGTCTAATAAAAACAAACTAGGAGAATATGTAACCGGTAAAATGAGAATGAATTGTACAAATGTGGCTTCCTCTCTGACAGTTATGTATAATAAAGGAAATGTCATCAAAGTATATTACATTAATACTGGTACCTTCCTACCAAATTACTCCACAAACCCTTGATGCAGACACAGCTTAGAGAATGCCTTTCCCCCACTTTCTATTGGCAGTACAGCAACATGTCTCCGATGAAGAATTTCACCACCTTATATTTAACGTCACAAACATATGTGTGTATACATCTCTTTAATATTCTATGCTTCTAATAAAGGAAATGTCAAAACACACAAAGAGACTAATCTCACCAATACATTATCAACTGCTATATATAGCCTAGATTCTAGAGCTTAATTTCATATTCAGCTTTCAGGCTTAAAAGCATTTTTTTCCATACATTATATACCAAGCATCTGTTGTTCTTTAGCTCTGAACTCTCATGTTCCTTGCTTTTTGTACAGCTCTGCAATATATTGTGACAAATAAAAATGGTGGAACTATTATATAGTATTCAAATCTTGGATTGTTTGTTTCATATTTGACAAATGCTCATCCATTAGTTTTGCAAATTTGATCAACTTTGTTTTGGCAATAGTATTATACAAACTTACAATTACAGTATTTTAAACATTTTCCACGGTGGTTATTTTTTAAGTAAACTGAAAATGCTATCTAAAACATATGGTATTTCTAAGGTATACGATAATTACAACCACACATTGATACTGACAATTAAACTGGCATTCACAATCATGCAGTAGTTTTGGCTTCATACAGACCAGATGAAGCAAGTAAAGTAAAGGATCAACCTGCAGTGAACATACACATAATAATACTGTTAAAGCATTTATAGGAATTCTAAAAACATTTTTAGATGGTTATTTGGAAACAATAACTCATAAAACTTTGTGAAAAGCTTGTAATTTGGGAAAAATAGATACACAAATTTATAGTTTATGAAATGAGTATTTTGGTACTTACTGGTAAATCCCTTTTACTAACTCCATCTGAGGGACATGGTACTATGTGGTTGATAGGGACCTGGAAGAAGTGGGCACTTAAAGAGTTACATTTTTACAGTGCAGGCTCCTCCTCCCTGCAACCCCTGCTGCAATCCAGTTAAATTTTAAAAATAGAATAACTAAAAAAGGGAGGGAAGCCCAGTGTCCTCCGGATTGGAATCAGAAAATTTACTGGTAAGTACCAAAATACTCTTTTCTCTTTATTCTCATCTGGGGGACAATGTACTTTGGGGACACCCTAAAACCATACCTAAGGGAGGGAACTCTAAGATAAAGTGGAATGGAGGACTGCCCTGCTAAATTCAGCATTCCTAGATTGAAACACCTTAAACCTATAAAATTTGGTAAAGTTGTGGACCAAGGGCCAAGTTGAAGCCCAGTACAGTTGTTCAGCTAACATGCCCTGACCTGCTACCCAGGAAGTAATTACCGCCCTGGTAGAGTACACGGACACTCTTAGAGGTATGTGACTGCCCAAATTAGTATATGCCTTGGTGGACCTGATCCATCCCTTCTGTGCATCATATAGGACAAGGAGGGAGTTTGTCTTTCAAAATCCACCTATTCTTTCTAGGTAATTCTTTAGCACTACATCCAGGTTTTCCGAATGACTAATCCCCTCTGAGGGGTTTGAAACAGGTATGACAATCACTTGATTTAGGTGGAATTTTGATAGCATCTTGAGCTGGAAGGAAGGAATCATATGCAACACCTCTCTGTTCTGTTGTAAAAAAATTCAGAAACTCTCCTAGCAGATGCAATAGTGGTTAAAAGGACATCTTTCCAGTAAAGTATTTAAGATCCACTAAAGAGGGAGGTTCAAAAAGTTTTTTCTGGAACAGTGAAAGGACTGAGTTTAGGTCCCACAGAGGAACTGGAGTTACAGAGGAAGGCTAAATTTGCAGAACTCCTTGCAAAAATGTTTGGATCTCCAGGCGGGCTGCAATCTTTTTCTGAAAATATATAGTCAAAGCAGAAATCTGGACCTTTAGGGAACCAGTGTTTCGAAGCTGAATCTAGGCGAGCTCAAGGAGATGAAGGAAGGTAAACTTTGAAGTGTGAACCTGTCTTGCCTCACACCATTGAATGTACTTTCTCCAGATTCTTTGCTAATGGCACACAAACGCCAGTTTACGAGCCCTCATCATGGTCTGAATTACACCTGAGAAACTCTTAGCTGCTAGGAGGTTGGTCTTAACAGCCACACTAAGGTAAGTCCTGGTAATAAAGAAGGCCCAGCTCTAGTAGATTTTCTGATAGAGGAAGTTGCCAGCCTTGACCCTTTGCCATCTGCAGAACCTTCAAAAACCAAACCCTCCTGGGCCAATAAGGTGCTATGAGAATTACTGGACGCCTTTTTTGAAGCAGGGATTCCTTGTTGTACCAACAACCCTTAAGGCATTGATCCAGGATCCAGATTATCCACTCAAGAGGAACAAATGATGTTCCCACTGATAGACTGTGGGAGAAGAGCCACTGAGAACATGACCAACCTGTCAGGAGGTTCCATTAGAAGGTGCGAGTATGGATTATGCCATACTGGATTGTTTTTGAATGAGGACACAAGCGTTTCCATCAGATGCATGCAGAGCAGGGCTGAGGGTGCTAGAATGGCCAAAACTCTTCTGACCAAATCTTGGGGTTTCTGGACCTTGGCCTGGAAAATAAATACCTGTTGCTGACGTGTGTTGAAGATCGTTCGACCATGCTTTGACTCGGGACCAAATCTGACTTGGGTAGATTGAGGATCTACCCATGATCCTCCGGTACTTGGTGGGTCACCTCTAGATAACGACCTAAGATCTCTCTCTTGAGAAGGAGGTCATCTAAAAAACAGGGAAAGATAGCGATTCCCTATGAGCGCAACAGAGCTGCTATTACAGCCATGATTCTTGTAAAAACTCTAAGAGATGTGGTAAGGCCAAACGGTAAGGCTCTGAAATGATAAATCTTTTTTCAGATTGCAAATCTCCTAACAGTGTCCCCAGAGAAGAGATAAATCAGATAGATATAATTAGATAAATGTCACTGAAAAAACTTAATTGGTACTTTGGAGCTGCTAGTAATCTACTCAACATAGCAGAGTCTCAACTGCAAGTACCATGTGACCACAAAGTTAGAAAAACTTGAAATGTAAAATTACAAATTATAAAATTAAAATTACTGTGCCAACCTTTTCATGTTATCTTTGGAATCTTTGAAGGTCTGGTATGCACATAGCTGGGCGGCGATTCTCTACTCATTGCTTAATTCATTGACAAAATGATCTTCTTTGGGAGGGAGATAGAGAGACACTGAAAGATTATTGTCAACATTTAAATGATAATGGGTCGGACTCAGGAATAGGCACAGAAGTGGACTTATGCAACTTAGTAGCAAAAGTCCCCATGACATGTAATATTGGCGAATGTGCATGCCAAATATAAGGATTTTATCCGTGCGGAACTTTGTTCCCTGGTAGAGGACGCACCGTCGGGGTTAGGCATATTAATTATGTGCCGGGGCAGAGAGCAGCTGTTCTGCACAGATTGGAATCTTTAAAAAAACCACAGATTCCAGTTCTTTTTTCAATGTGTCTAGTTTCTGTTATAATTCTGAGGATGGGATGATGTTAGAAATAGAGGTAGCCGGTAAACAAAACTTTAATACTCAGTACAAAATGGTAAGAGATATCAGAGAGTAATAGTAGGGAAACTCAGAAATACAGAGAGAGAGAAGATATATCAAAGAACCTAGTGCCTGAGATACAGTGCAAGGAGGTAATACTCTCTAGCACACACACAATCAAGAGACTGCAGGGAGAAGATAAACCCTGGCGTACAGTGCGAGCAGATAACACACTCAAGTACACAGACAAAAGAATATAGGGAGATCGAAAACCTTGAAACACAGACAGAAACCCTGATAAACAGTGTGAGTGGTGGTAAACTAGCATACAGACACAAAAATGCAGAAGAATAGTGAATAAACAGCGTGAGTGATGATAAACTTTAGCACTCTAGCACACAGACACAGAAATGCAGAAAGATAGTGAAACTCGGATAAGCATACAAGGAAACACTGATGTATAGTACCAGGAATACAAACAGGACAACAAACAGCAATATAAGGCAGATAAGAGTTCACAAGACAAGATATGGAACAGAATGACCAGCATCTTGGTATGGAGGGAGGAGATATGTAAGGCCAATTAAGAGCACAGGAGCTGGAGATCAGGAAACAGGAGCCAGTAATTAGTCCAGGGTGAGTCTGCCCCTAGGGGAAGATCATAGTAGCTTCCACAAATAATAATTAGTCCAGGACAGCCCCTAGAGGCAATACAGGATACACCAGTCCTGGACATAACAGTACCCACCATATTAATTGGTTGAAAAGTGTGTCTCTAAGTCAATACAAAATAATGTCAATATGGTTATTAGAAACTAAAATTTCGGAAATGCATGAGCAATTTATGTTGAAAAACAATGAAAAACTTTTAAATGAAGTGGAAAAGAGAATTGTAAATGTAGATAGAAAATAAATTATTTCTATATCATCGACTAAAAAGGAAAAACAAAGAAATACTGTACCAATTGGCCTTTTTTCTGCAAATATGGACCACAGTATTTTTGAAAAACATTGGAAAGTATTACTAATAAGATCATATTCTGAATATACAATATATTTAGCTGATAAACTCCTCATTTATCTATAGGAAGTCTGATAATTTAAAAGCATTATCATACCTTCCAACATGACACCTTCCATTAGATACAATATACTCCGCATCTAAGCTTCCAAATGTCACTGACTAAACTGATATTTAAAAAAATAAATTTTTTGCTTCAATAAAAGTTGTTACCATAGTAACTGACAGTTGGAAGCTGAAGAGCAGTGTATTTTGTACCTAAAACCCCTTAAATATCACCACCAAAAACCCAGGTATTTGGTGGTGATGTGAAAACACCCTTTCTCAACTACCTGGGTCTAATGATCCGGGATTCAGACCCATGAAAAAAGAAGGGTTTTTCCCGGGTCGCACATTGGTAGGATGGCAATGTGAAAGGTCCCGGGTTTTTTTTTCAACCCGGGTTTTCATTGCCTCCTGATTAGATATGTTTACTATTGCTATGGCAACAGTAAGCAAATCTGTTTTATTCCCGATAAAAAAAATTGCAACACATAGGGCATGCTGATGCTTGTAGTGCTACATGGATGCCAGGGCATGCTGACACTTGGAGAACCAAAAGGGCCAGCATGCCCTATCATCCTGTGTTAAACACGAAATAGTAATGCCCCTCCTCGCTACATAATAAAATATTGGGCTGGACCCATAAAAAAAAATTAATATTTAATACCCCTAATATAAAAAAATAATTAACAATTAATAACCCTAATGTAAAAAAAATATTTACATTTAATACCCTTAACATAAAAAGACATTAAATACTAGAGATGTTCACTGATGCCCGTGTTTTGGTTCTGTATTAACTTCGTGTTTTGGTCTTCCCTCACAGGTAACAATGTTATTTTCATATCATCTATCCAGCTCCCCCCAGTATTCATCTTACTTACCTTTGCTGCGTCTCTCCTTCCTCTGTGCTGCTTCGTCCGCCGACAAATGCCAAAACCCTGCGAGATCAAACGTAGGATCTGGATGTTTGGCCTCGGTGACGTCATCCAAGGCACGCGCGGAGATTCGAGCTCCAACACAAGTCACTTTATGATTGCCGCACAAATCTCTCCACAAAAAAAGACAGTGGCTCACACACTGAGGTTGGGCAGAGCACAACCACAGTATAGCAGTGCCCCTATACAGTACACAACCCCTACACAATACACAGACCCACGTGGCAGCACCTTGTCACACAGCACCGCAGCCAAACCCCCAGTAACCCCATCATATATCTTCAGCCCCTTAGTATCCCCATCATGAGTCCAGCCCCCCAGTACCCCCATCATGTGTTCAGCTCCGCCCCAGCAAAACCCCATCATGTGTCCAGTTCCCCCCCTGCAAAACCTCATCATGTGTCCAGTTGCCCCCCCAAGCAAAACCCCATCATGTGTCCAGACCCCCCCCCCAGAAAA
>WWET01004683.1:103943-118009 GCA_011038615.1 Limnodynastes dumerilii | reverse complement strand
TTGGCGTGCTTAGGTGTGTAAGTACGTGCAGCCATTATAGCCGACAAGAGTTAAGGCCGCCATACACTAGAGCGATTATCGGCCCGATCACCCAATTATCGGGTGATTGGGCAAATAATCGCTCTAGTTAGTGGCCAAGATCGTTTTTCCAAACGCCAAATAAATGCACCAGAAACGCTCGGTGCGATTATTTGGTCTTTTGGAAAGTTTAATCAATATCGGGAGAAAGCTCCTGATATTTTAAGGGAGCCAATCAGCAATAGACGCTGCTCCATATCTATGTACAAAGCTGCTCTGTCAGCTTTGAATTATACCTTCAAAGCTGTCAGAGCAGCATAGTACATAGATATACAGCAGCGGCTATTGCAAGGAGTAGTACAGACAGGGATCTGCCGAATCCACGCTGTATTGTCTGTATTTCTCCCTGTACCGCTGCTGCTGATCTATGCACTATGCTGCTCTGACAGACCAGCTTTGTACATAGCTCGGCAGCAGCGCCATAGAGAGCGCTGCCTCCCCCCTTCCCTCTTCTGCTAGGATTAGCGGTCTCAGCAGAGGAGGGGTATGGTGCCGATAACAGGAGATTTCCCTTGCGGGAAATTGCCCCGTTTATTGGGTCACCCCCTGCTGAGACCGATAATTGCCCTAGTGTATGGCGGCCTTTACACTTGGAAAAGTTCATGTAGGGTTTGGAAAGCGTAACACGGTTAAACTACATATGACAGAGGGGAGTGCCAAGTGGAGTGCATAGTAAATACGCTAGCGTAAGTATGCTACGCTAGGAAACGTAATGGAGACGTAGGTCAGGATCTGGCCCCATATCCCTATCCTTAACCCTTAATCTCCTGCAGCATAACTCTAACCTTAACGCTCCATCTCCCACAGTATAACCCTAACCTTAACCCTCCATCTCCCACAGCATAACCCTAACCTTCTATGTGCCGCAGTGCTCTCACCACCGTCTGCAGTTCGTCTCCGTTCTCTTCTAGACCTGAAATCTGTTGCTTTTGGAAACCTTGTCTTTTGCTATAAGTACCCATTTCCCACTGTAAAAATTCACATTAGAAATATTTTCTAAAAACAATACAGTTGTTATTCAGCTGGCGCTTGTGTCATTTCCGAAATAAGGCGGACTGGACCGGCACCTGCATCCCTGGGTACATGGGGGAACAAACATTTGGACATGGATACTTTGTCACCTTGGTGGGAACATCTTATCCAAGGGAGAAGCCAAGTTTATCTGACATTGAGTTATTGGACCATCCTGACTCTTTGACCTATAGAACATTGACCAGTGTCCTTGTGCAGTATCTGGTTGTATTGTCACTGTTTTCTTTTGTAGCTATGTATAAACTGATCTGTACCTCCTGTTAGGAGGAGTGCTTTCTTGTAGGAGCCTGTATGCTTGTACTACCTGCATGTGCCCATTTATCCTGGCAATACGTTTCTGCTATGATATTGGTGTATCCATTTAACCTTTGGTTCACTCTTGGCTTAATCTTTCCTGAGCCAGAATTAAATGTGATTTCCACATGCACCGTTTCTAAAGTCCTAATGCAAGAGGCCAGTGCACTCCTATGACAGTCCCCTCTTGTGTGCGGAATTCAGCTGACTTTCATGTCCATAAACCTACCTTAACGTTTCCGTACGTCATAGGCATATGTCTAATGGGTGCAGAGTGTGCAGTGCACATGGGCCCCTCAGAACAGGGGGCCCTGTGGTATGCACCCAGGGTTAGCAGGGGAAGGGGGGCCATTCGGCATCTATTTCTTGCCTTTAAGTTCTTCCAGAGGGAATATGCCCCTTCCCTGGCGGTGAGAATGTCCCTATTCCCGGGCCGAAAAAGGGGCGGGGCTTACAGCACAGTTGGGCCCCGTCTCTTTTGAGGTTTGCGAATCGGGACAGTCCTGTCTCAGGTGAGGGGGGCCCATGTACAAATCCTGCACAAGGGCCCCCTTATTTTTTAAAAAGCCCCTGCTGTACGTGTAATGTAATTTTATGTGAACGATGTAAAGTGAGGAAAAATTGCAACGTATAGAAGTTGTTAATCAGGGTTGACAACTATCTCCCGGCAAATCTCCTGCAAGTCCCAACCCCCTGGCTCGCATTATAGCAGGGTTGCTGACTCTCCCGGAATATCCGAGAGACTCCTGAAATTTGGCCAGTTCTCCCGGTATCTGTAAGCTCCCGTAATCCCCACCAGCCATCAATTACTTCTGGTCAGGGTTAGGATGCGTGACATGTAGGGTTAGGGCTCAAAAAGGGAAAGCTTAGGGTTAGGCTGCAGGAAACGGAGGGTTAGGGTTAGGAAAAGGTTAATATTAGGGTTAGCATAAAAATCTTATCTTTTGTCAGAGAAATCTTTGTGACTCCAGGGGCCAGATTTATTAAGCTGTGAGAATGGAAAAGTGGAGTTGCCCATAGTAACCAATCAGCTTCTAGCTGACATTTTCTAGTATGTAAAAGGAAAAGTGAGAGCTAGAATTTGATTGGTTGCTATGGGCAACAACTCCTCAACCATCATACCGACAAACCACATCCAATTTCTTTAACCTGTGAAATGGATTGTCTCTCAATGATGAAAGGTATATAATATAAGTGTAGAAATGGTACTGTTACAGCATGTTAAAATATGTCTGAAGTGTTTGTTTAATGTGGTAACACCTGTCCTGCAGGCTTTGAAGCTTAAGTTCTCTTGTGTGTCTGCAATGTTTAGCACATTTTGGAAGTACTGCTCCATAATTATAAAAAAAAACTATTTCTATGGGCGCTAAGTAAAAAATAGAAGATAAAAAATAAATATAAATGTATAACCTGCTGTATCCGAAGGTCTGGGCACTACCCTCAAGAGAACCTGGGTTCTCAAAATACTATTGTAGAAATATATGGGGAAGCATATTAATGAAGGAATGTGGGCGCGACTATCATGATTCGCACATATACGCACAGAAATGCACACGGAGAGATAGAGGTGGTCTATGGAAGTGTAAGTCTGCAAGAGCACGGATTAGCAAGGGGAGTGACTGGGGTTTTGGTGGGTGTTACTTGCTACATGCGTGTGTTTATTCGCAATCGCGTTTGCAAACGGATCTCTGAATACGGCCCTTAGATTCTTTATCACGGGAAAGCAAGTATTTCCTTAGACATTGGACACAGCCACGTTATTGTAAAGCTACATGCCAATTTCAAGTGCTGCGCTTAAAAGACTGCATGTACGCAATCTACGTAGTGTTTTGTTACTACGCATGCGCATTAATGCAGCACTTAAAATTGGCATGTAGCTTAAAAATAACGTATTTGTGAATTCAGTCCATTATTTTTATTGTGAGCAAGCTGTTATATATTTATTTACTCTTTAATCTCAACTCCACTTTTTATTTATTCTGTGGTGTAATTAAATTACTATATTTTAGAAATTGCCGATGCCCCCTTATCATTATTGCCACCATCATTTTTCCCCCTCTTCCTTTCTTTTTCCCTTTAAAGTGCTGTATGTATATATCTATATACATTACTGCTCCATTATCCTGTATTGTTCCCTTTAGCCTGGATGCTGTTACTATAAATATTTGTCTCAGCTCATTGTGGTGATGAATCCCTGATCCTTACAGTGATTGCTTCTCATCAGTTTTTCATGCTCTAATATATTTGATTGGTACTGTACTGGTGGTCAGGTGACCATAATACAGGATTTCTATTCACTCACTCAATGTTCCATAGAGAAAGAATTCATTCCAGCTGACTGATTTCCCATTGGTTGGTAGGTAAAAATGGTATAATGGTCTATATAACCAGCAACTAGGAAGTTGTGTTAGTTGAAAATAAGATGGAAGAGAACAGGTGATTGCATATGACAATCAAGGCAGTAGAAGGGCAGAAAGAATTGACAGTCACAATCACAGTCAAGACCAACCTTTACTATAACTGTACTTTATAGTGATCCAAGTTCTGGTACAGAAAGTTACACAATAACATACTTCAGATTTAAGTGCTTAAAGGTGAATTATGACTTTCAGAGTAATGCACCTGATTCACAGTTAAGAAGAAGATAAGAATGAACAGATTCACAGTTATATGCATGGCAATCCCCTTGACATGCCCTCATTTTTGTTGTTCTTAACTGACTTAAGAAGGCCAAAGTCAGCCTTATCTTTCCGTATGTATCTTCTTAAGTTGCTAAAGTTCACACGTTCTCAGCAAACCGCGCCCTGTCAGCCCCATTTAAATGCTTCCCCCCAACACTTCTCTTATCTTTCTTTTTAACTCGGCCCCTTCTTACTTATCTCATTACAAACGGCTTCGATGAGGGCATCGATGTTCTTAAAACCTATATAGATTGCGTAAATAAGAGTACCAGGCATGCACAGTTTAACCGTCCCTAAAAATATGCATGCAAATAGCAAAAGATCCTTATCTGTGAAACTTGTCCAAAGTTGTGAAAACAGTAGATGAGTGATAGAAACTTTAAGCCTCTAGAGGGCAGTGTTGCAAAACAAAAAAATGAGATCATTTGAGCATTGAGTACAACTCACATTGTAGTCTTTACTGGAAGCTATGTGTTTTAGGTAAGGCAGTGGAATGAATTAGGGCAGTCTCAGAACCATATTTCCCAAATATAGCAGAGCTCCAGGACCTTTATTTCCCAGAAAAAAAAGCACTGACTGGAATTTCTGCTATTATGGCAATAGCAGGAGTGAGGTACTTTGCTGAAAGTTAATAGCACTAAAGTTGCAGCCAAGTAATAAATATTCTGGCTGCTATCAAGCTTGGAAAAAGCGATATTGATAAAAGCTGCTAAGAGTTACATATTCTGGTGAGACTCAGCATTACAGTGATATAACAATTCATTTAAATTTAAAGGTGGTAGGTAAAGGATTGTGTCTGGGAGATGAGTTTTAATACAGTCATTTTCCTTTTTCCATTGAATGTACAAAGTATCAGCCTTAAGCTCTGGACTTGTAGCCCTATCCACTGAATCCAATGCAGCTAACCCAGCAATGATCCACCACTGTTACCTATCAACAGCTTCAAATGAATGCAGAAACAATTATTTAAAGTAGGGATCACTGATCCGTGTTGACAATTATCTTATATTGAATAGTTGGCCTATGATAACTTATGTTTCTCTTATTTGTACATCCAGTATGTGTATGTATGTCCCACATGGGTCAGAAATCACTATACCAAGTAATGTGTCTGATGCATTGCAGATTAAAGTTACAGGGACCCCCATAACTCCCACTCAACCCCATAACTCTTACTCACCCCCATAACTCCCACTCACCCCCATAACTGCCACTCACCCTCATAACTCCCACTTCCTAATTCGCTGCCTTACAAAATCGGTGGAGTTTTCTTAAGTGTGTTATTAAAATAAGGTTCTTTAAGTGATAGATTCATAAGATAATGGATTGAAGTACTTAAAATTAACCTTAGAATATGCTCGATTAGTACTGGCGGTGGAAAGTTACACCTGAACCATAACTTGTTGAGTTGCAGGGAAAATTTCATCTGTTGCCACTAATATTACAGTTGAGGTGATGATTCCCAGTCTTAGTCTTAATAAGAGTGTAAATGTGAAGCTGGTCAGTATCTGTGTACAGTAAGGAAAAGCTAAGTATTCTCCCTGCATGTAATAAATACCATGAAATATAAATCCCCTGAAAATCAACATGGTTCCACCGGAAAAAGAAATGGAACCTTCAGTTAGCCAATCATATTGCAGAAAGGAACTCAAGAGAGTGCAAGGTTGCAGTTAGCAATCCAAACCATCATAGACATGGATACAGCCCATAGCAGGGGTGGAACTACCATTGGTGCAATAGGTGCAATGGTACCGGGGCCCATGCTAATACAAGGGCCCACAGCCATCATCACCGCACCGCCAAAGCTCCCCACAGGACTAGCTAGGATATCATCAGGGCCAAAGAATATTTTTTGCACCTGGGCCCACAACTCGCTGGGTTGGAGAACTATTGACCTTAGAATATCCTCTACGCAGGGGGGGTTTCTGAGTACCCAGAAACCCTCTCTGATCAGTGCTGAGCAGCAGACACTTTATCTACAGCTCTGACCAGAGGATAGCTCTTATGGGTGCTGCTGTCAGTGTCACTGTGTGCATTGAAGAAGATGACAGCGGTTGCCCAGACCTCGTTTCTGGTGGGAAGGGACTCACTTTATTGCCCATTTTCAAGAACTCCTCCCCACCACCACATTCTCCACCATTTAGGCCTTTGGACCTAGTTGGATTTTGCTCTAATGGTGCTGGCTGTGAAGAGGCCCCCATAGCAGTTCATGCTGTGTCAAAATGTATATATTTTCTCATTCAAATGGGAACTGATTCAGAACTTGAATATAAGAGAGTAGAGTTACTCCTGGGCTAAACAATGGTGATTGCAGGGGAGTCATATTTCATCTGTTGCAAACAGTATTAGAGTTGAGAGGTGGCGTTTCCTATTCCAAGTCTAAATAACAGTGTGATAGTAAAGCTGGTCAGTATCTGTGTGCAGTAAGCAATTCAAAGATAAATACCATGCAAAGAATACAATTAACTTGACTCCCCCTGAATTCAACATGGTTTTGCCCATGCGTAGCTTTCCTCTCTTAATTTCATGCTCCTTCTTAAGTCTGAAGCAGGCTCATGGTGTCTAAAATGATACAGTTGTCTCCTGTCACAGCAGACGCCTATAGAGGCGGGTGTCTTGCATCCCCATCTGCTCCCCAATAACAATCAACTCCTAGGATAACAAGTTACCTTCTCATAACCTAATCCAGAATAGATTCCGCATGTGGCTGTATGTAGCCCAAAATGAAAATACAAGAGACAAATCATGCTGACTATGTTTAAGACTGGCTGCATCTAGTGGTGGTGGACAAAATAATCATAAATCCCCATACTTTTAAAAATGTAATTAATAGATTTGGCCTATTATATAATTTGCATTTCATAGAATTAAAATTAGTTGATTTCACTGTTCTATGTTATGGTATTTCTATAATAATACGTAATAATATCAAATGTAATTAAAACCTTTTTGCATCTAGCCAATAAACATTTTACTTTTTGATTGTAGTATGTGTTTAACCTATTTTACATAATTGGTAATTTGTTTCTGCATCTTGCCATGTAAATAATAATATTATATTTTCCAGGAGCAATAGCTAATGAAATTTCATTTGCAAATAATGAGCACTTAATACACAGAGCTGCAAGAAGGATGTAGGAGTGGCAGTCCATATAAAGCCTTCTTTACAGTCGTTTGTGTGTAATTTGTGTAAACCCATCTCTCTCTTTACATACCACCTGTAACAAGGGTGATAATAACAGCATTGTTAAAGGTGGTGCTACAGATCAAAGTGTCACAAAACTAATCCAGCACCAAATAAATGACATCATTATGTAGATATTATTATGTTACTGTGATGTAGTTACCGGGCCAACTGTTAGGTTAGAAAAAGAGGAAATGTCCACTTAGATGACAATAAAACATATACATTGTATAAATACTGTTAAACAAACTAATAATACAACACAGCAATGATAAATAAATCATGTACAATGGAATGTATAATAATCAACAAACAGTAAATTAGTAATGTTGGACTGTATTCACAGATCCGTTTTCACGTGGAGTTGCGTTCGTATTTTTTGGCGCGGTTTATATTTATTTACGTAAGTTACATAGAATTTACGCACGTAATTGCTTTAGGCACGGACATGTGAATCGCACTTGGGGACATACGTACGGAGGGGCGGGGTTGAAATACATTTCTGAAAAGTTACGTGAAAGAGGGTGGGGGGACATTTAAATGAGTCTTTGAAGGCGCAGTTACATCGCTTGTACGGCATACATATACGCACGTATGTACACGTAAAGTTAGAGGTGCTCTATGGAGGCGTAAGTTTACGATTGCACGGCCATGAGAGGGGAGTGTCATGGGTGTTGGCTTGCTACGTGCGTGCGTATAATTGCGTACTTTTAAAAAACAGATCTGTGAATACGGACCGTTATCTGTATTTGGAATTAAAAGCAGATCAGTGAAAATCTCCTGTTGCTTCTAAAATTGTTAATTATATTTGACAAGTTTATATAGTGAATACAATCACTGATTTTAAAATGTGTTTAATCCAGACTCCGAGCTTCCTCATGTAAGGCAGTTGCGATTGCAATACCCTTCCTTAGATTTCCGCTCCGTCCGCATGGAAAGTGCTGGAGGTGTGGATAGTATGTAGGGGCTGTATACATCCCGTCCAGTCCTGCATCGTTCGTCGGAAACACTTCCATTAAGGGAGTTTGGATTAGGAGGTTCTAGATCCGTAATATAAATGTGGTGTATGCAGAAAACAACCATTGTGCGTGAGTGTGCATCCGATCCAAAGTGTTTAAAAGAAGGCGATAATGCAGTGCTTTTAAAGGTTTCTTTTCTGCTATTAACATTGTTCATTTTTGCTATTTGCAGTTTGGTTTAGGCAATCCTAAACAGCATTCTCCCCAGAAATATTTGCCAGGTGGGTGGCAATAAAAGTACCCAGGTGGGGGAGTCATGACATGTAGCACTCTGTAGTAATCATAATAATGAAAAATGTTGTAATCCTTAGAGTGATTTCAATTTGAGTTTATTATATATATGCCCCCTTTAGTCCTCATTTGTGACCGTGTGCACCTCCTTTGTGACCCTGCAGTCCTACTTTGTGACCCTGTGTGCCCTTCAAGTCCTCCTTTGTGACCCTGTGTGCCTCTCCAGTCCTCCTTTTTTATCCTATATGCTCCTCCAGTCCTCCTTTGTGACTCTGTGTGCTCCTCCAGTCTTCCTATGTGACCCTGTGTGCTCCCACAGTCCTCTTTTGTGTCCCTGTGTCTCTCCAGTCCTCCTTTGTGCACCAGTATGCCCCTTCCATCCTCCCTTGTGCCCCAGTATGCCCCTTCCATCCTCCCCTGTGCCCCAGTATGCCCCTTCCATCCTCCCTTATGACCCTGTATTCCTCCAGTACTCCTTTCTCTGCCTGTATCTGCCCTATCCAACCCCTCTTTCTCTCCTATCCACATTTTCCATCTCTTCTTTTTAATAACCTTCACGGCTCTGTGATTTACGCTGTCATGTGATCTGCTGCTGGCATAGCGACACATGCACAGTGCCTGGTCCACGACAGTTAAAAACTGAGCATCCACCTAAAACCCTCTGGGGAGCACACTGCTTAATGTTTTAATATAGTATATAAAAACCAAAACTAAATTGTAGTAATAAAAATAGTATTTAGCAATTAATATAAGTTAGATAATGTGTAATGAGATGATAAAATAGGCATTAATATATATTAGTAAGAATTATATAACAGAACTAGCCCTTATATGCAACTATTATGTTAATTATTAAATATGCTTCAGGACCTCTCGGCTCCCTGGTGCCCCTCTCCCCTGATTCACCCAGATCAGGGGGATGAGATGCATTCATAATATCTCTGGGCGGGATCTAGACTTCAGATTTTTCCCCCAGTTCCTGTGCAGACTGTGAATTTTTTTTGTACTATACGTACATCTGAATCACCTGAATCAGTGCTAACCAAATGGAACTGCATTACTATCTATCTAGACTTAAATAAAATACCACTGTCAGCTGACTTCACAAGTGGGCGTTCCCTCTTAAGTAATTTCTACTATAGCCGTTCCCTCTTAATGTGTACCAATCTAGACTTCCGTATTGCTACAGATATTGAATTATCTTATAATTCTATGTTCATTCTTACTCCTTATCTGTTTTTTACATAATCCTTTTGAATTACTTACCAGCCAAGGGAAATATGATCCATACTCAGGTTCTTGGGATATAGAGGATCAGATTATTCTAGAGAGCCAGAGCCATGATGGAATAATAGGCCAGGTGGAAGCAGGGTCAATGACTTTTGAATTCATATAGAAGAGACTGACTGAAGTGCCGGCGTTCTGCGTGAAAGATGCTGTCAGAGTTGAGTGCTGACACTGTTTATAAATATACTGTGAGCGCTGTTTTAAGTTTTCAACCTCTGACAGCTTGCTTGCAGAGCAGAGGGAGCTTCTGCCACGGGCCCTCTTCTCCTATGGGTTCGGTAGCAGCCACACCCCTTTACCCTTTACCTACACCACACCATCTAACATGACCCATTCCATTAGGTACAATTTAATCCGCTCCTGAGCTTCCAACTGTCACTCCCTTGGTTTAAATGATTTAAATTATATATAAAACAAAAATTGTCTCTTCAACAAAGGTGGTTACCACAGCAACTGACAGTTGGAAACTGAGGAGCAGAGTATTTTGTACCTAATGGAATGGGTCATGTTGGAGGGTTTGCTACACTCCTGTGGTCAGCCTACTTCTCCCTTTGTGATGCCCATTGTAATTTGCTACTCAGCTTCCTGGATAGAAGTGTTGTGTCATGTGATTCAGAAGGATTACATTTTCTGTTAGAGGAAGAATCAATTTAAAGAAACATAGAATCTGTTAGCAGATAAGAGCCTATTGGCCCATCCAGTTTACCCTTTTTTTATTTTTCTAAATTATAATGGCCCTATACCCTATACGGCCCTCAGCTTTGTTTAACATTTATGATATCTTTATGTTTGCATTGTTTTATAGCGTTAGCCACTGAGATTATTCCATTTATCTTCTGCTTGTTGTAAAGCTGGGTGTCTGATCTATGTACCTGGGGTTACTGAACTGTTCCTAATACACAGAATAAATAACCCTGAACACTCTCTCCCTGAACTCTCTTAAAGCTGCACGTACACCATTTTTTAGAAGCAAGTGTAGACCTTAGCAATACTATGCTGAGCATTCTTAGCTCATCTCTGTTTCATAAATTAAACATAAAGCTATGCATTATTTGAGTTCAGTGTGCAAAAGTAATGTATTTTCCCTGCATGTTAAGGATTTAGGGGTATATTTACAAAACGCAAATTTAAAAAAATCGTCTCAGATCGCGTGAATTTGCTGTGAATATCAAACGTGAGTTTAGGCCTCTGGAAAATTGCCGTCCATAAAATCGCCATTGAGATTTTTCCAATGTTATACATACAACTCACTGTATTCACAAAGGTCGCTTTGACGAACTCGCAGTAAAATCGCCATTAAATCGCCGTTTAGCAATTCGCCCTTGCCTAGGGAAAATTCACCATGCGAGCCAGAAAAACAGTCTATTTGACATGTGTTTTTCTGTGTCAAATCCGACCGCAGCATGCTTGATATCTTAGCCATGCTGTGCTGATAGAATATCAGCGTCAGCATGGTAAGACTTCAAACTATGCTGCGCTGTGTGTGGTGCGTGTAACAAAAAAAAATCCAGTCTGCATAAAACATACAGGTATACATTACTATAAGTGTCTATGTGAAATAAACATTTTCCCTGACTAATATTTCCCTCTAATGTGTGCATTTACCTCCGGTGGCCACCGTGTCCTATACTAAATGTATTGCAAGGTACTGCAACCGGAGGACAGTCTCCAAGCAACTTGAGAAGATTCAACTCATCAAGAAACTCTTCCCAAGAATGATGACAGCAAACGGTGAGTGACAAAAACTTTTGTAATTTTTTTACACCACACAATACATTGCAATACATTTAGTATAGGAAATGGTGGGCAATGGAGGTAAGTGCACACATTAGAGGGAAATATTAGTCAGGGAAAAAGTTTACTTCACATGGACACTTATAGTAATGTATACCTGTATGTTTTATGCAGACTTTTTTTCTGTTACACGCACTACTCACAGCGCAGCATGGTTAGAAGACGTACCATGCTGACGCTGATATTACTACAAAGCTAAGCAATGCTTAGCCTTGTAGTTCTATCAGCACAGCATGGCTAAGGCAAAGCATGCTGCACTTGTTTTTTTTTTTTTAAACACCCGCGAGTTGACGCAAATTTTCCAAGGACAAATTGTGGTACTTTTTTTTAATAGGAAAGCACCGTGATTTACCCCTTGCAAAATCGGCGCAATTCACTGGTGTTTAAAAAAATCCAAGACGATTAGCAGCTTAGTGAATTCGGTGAATTCATGCTGCAAATCGCCTGTAATTTGCGGTGACATCCAACGAGTTAAAATCGCCTTTTGTAAATATACCCCTTAAGATTTATGAGCACCCCTCATTTTGCAAAATGGTTGAGCCAAACTGTACACTTGCACTTGTTTCCCACCTGTTCTGCACATCCTAAAAGGTTCTGAGGCCAGATTTACTAAGCTGTGGGTTTGGAAAAATAGAGATGTTGCCCATAGCAACCACTTAGACATTAGCTGACATTCTGTAGCATGTAATAGGAAAGTGAGAGCTAGAATCTGAATGGGGCAACTTCTCCACTTTTTCAAACCCGCAGATGAGTAAATCTGGCCTCTGGAGAGTTTTCAGTCCAATAATTGTATAGTGTATACCGGTCTTAATATTTATTTTGCAATGATTAAATAAAGCAACATGAACAGCATCTAAATCAGCACACAGGTAAAGAACGAGAAACTGATTAAGCTAATTTTATTTGACAATCTTGCATCGTCAAAGAGAAGTTATCTAAAATACACACCACTTTGCAAAACTTTTTCAAAAAGTAAATCAAAAGTGGAAAGTTTGTAATACTTTGAATGAACATTTTCACATGTGCACTTTATGTGTGTTTATTAATGATATAAATCCTGATCCAGACTTATCTATTTAGTAAATTTTTTGTGTCTTTCAATGAGAAATCTCATTGGTACTTACAAATTTCACTACAGCTAATTGCTACACAGCTTATCTATTCATTGTGTGCAGGTTTAGTAATCAGTAACATTGGCAGCTAAATTGTTACAGTGGCAGGGAGAGGGTATATGGGGGTATGCCATACCGTCACTTCTCCCTCTGATTTAATTGAAAAGCAATAAATCTCCATTCACTTCTATTATTTCTAACTTATCATACCGCTACTTCTAAATTTCCACTTCGACCACTGTACAGTGGTTAATGTTCCAAAGTAAATTAGTTTAAAAAAAATGACATTTATTTATATTATGTGTGTAAAATGTTAATATAAGGAAGGGTGTTGAAGTGTCTGGAGTGATTGGTCCGGTTTCAAGGTCTAAAGTCCGCGCTTACGCAATCTATGTACAGAAATGGTACGTAGATAGTGTAAATAAGCTACTATGCATGCGTACTAGCTCAATTCTTAAAACAACGTACATAAGATGAAAACTACGTAACTGTGAACACGGACCATTATCTTTTATTTGGTAATGAGGTAAAATAAAGAGCGGGGAATATAAGGAGAATTCATGATTTTTAAACAGTAATTTATTTCCATTTTGCAATCCAGGGATATTTGTAAAAAATGACCCTACTCCGCAGTAAGAATAACAGAAGCCTGAGTGATCCTGTTCTGACAGAAGACTAATTGCGTCTGCTGTACCCAGCATCACCCCAGATGATCCAATCATTTATCAGGGTAAATTTAAATTGAATTACTACTGTTTTACATTAAAGGAGCATAATAAAAAAAAAGGTGAGAAGTTCCCAGATAATCTCCGGACATCCTGCTTATTTCTGCCTGTACTCACATTACAGAAGGGAACAATCTTATAAGATTACATTAATCAGAGAGAGGTGACAGCTTCAATACAGCAGTGTGAATATTTGGGGGAGGGGAAAGCCCTTTTCATCCCCACTCTCCTTAGAACTACTAAGACTTTTTGGAATAATTGAACCTTTGCTTTTCAGAAAATAGTCAACAATTGCTGACATCATTATTCCTGGTAACCTTATCACTACAGTTCTGTACTGATAATCATATAGTATGGAAATCATGGCAATAATACTAATAATAGTTATGTATAATAGTTATAATAATAGTTGTGTGCGTAATTAATATCCTACTATTATTTGGAGTGATTCAATAAGTCATTTGAAGATAGTGATTAATAGTAAAATTAATGAACCTCTATATTGTATTATTTAATATATATCTATAACACATTGTCTATCTTTGAATATCTATCTATCTATCTATCTATCTATCTATCTATCTATCTATCTATCTATCTATCTATCTATCTATCTATCTCATATTTAT
>WWET01004683.1:84762-94788 GCA_011038615.1 Limnodynastes dumerilii | reverse complement strand
CATGATGGGAGTACTGGGGGAGGCTGGTGGCACATGATTGAAGTATTGGGGGAGGCTGAAGGCACATGATGGGAGTATTGGGAGTAAATGGATAATGGGGGGGGGTGCCAGTCCCTTACTTTGCCAGGGGCACTGGACCCAAAGATACACCCCCGGCCTGTCCTGACCTCTCTTTAAACTCCTTACTCTTACCTTTAAGGCCATCTCCTCATTCACTGCTCCCTACCTCTCTTCCCTCATCAACATGCACACCCCTTTCCGCCCTCTCCCTTCTGCTAACCAGTGCTGTCTGACCTCATTTACTGATCACCACATCTCATACCGGTATCCATGACTTCTCCCGTGCTGCACCTCTGCGCTGGAATGACCTCCCTTCTTCAGTCAGACTCTACCCCCACATTGTAGATCTTCAAGCGCTCACTCAAAATGCACCTGTTCAGGCTAGCCTACCCCCTCCTCTACTTAACATCCTCACTGCATCCTACATCTATCCCTTCTTTTCCTTCCTTCCCCCTCTCCTCTGCTCACAACAGCAATCCACTTCCTTCCCCCTCCTTATATCTTCTGTTAGCTCACGTGAGCGGGGCCCTCCATCCTAGTGTTATTCCCTCCTTCACCACTCCCCCCTCACTTTGTACCCTCTTGTCCCCCTCTGCTACCTTTTTACCCCATCCCCACCTGGTGGCTCCCTCTATACTCTCACTGTGCTCTGTCCCCTGCTCCCTGATCTGCCAAGCTTGACACCTTGCATTTTGCCTTGCGTTCTGTGCTTGCTTCCCTTTATTGTATATTTGTGATATTTTTATACTTATATTGTATTTTATTATGTACTATGCTGTCCATTCCTGCCCTGTATGTCTGTACTGTATATTGTTGTATTTTTTTTACGATGCTGCGGACACCTTGTGGCACCTTATAAATAAACAATAAAAATAATAATAATAGATTTAGGAAGTATTAAGCCTTAGTCTACAAAGTATTAAACATAAGTTGGGAGGATACTTTGAGTGGGTTATGACACCTACACCAGCCAGTATTTTTCCTGCATGTAAAACAATGGGTCTGATCCACACTTAATAACGACAGCATATTTACGTACGTGGCTGTGGGAACGCACTGCGCATGCGTGCAGCAGATGTTACTCATCATAACTCTGTTCATACATAACTTGCACGTAACTCTATATGATAGGCCATGACATCTCTACGCAAGCCGAAAATACGCGTTGTGGATGGAGGGAGGAATTTAGTACAGGATGGGCTGGTTTAGGCAGTTACGTACGATAAAGCGTTACATACGCACAGAGATATGCAAGGAAAATTTAAGGTAGGGTACTGAACACGTAAGTCAGCTAAGATACGTACGTGTGAGGGTACTGCCGGGGAGGGTGCATTATCCTTAGTAGCGCATAACGATCTTAAGTCTGAATCAGGCCCAATGTCATTCATTTGCAACCTTTGCATTACAACATGTTTTGTCCAGAGGCAGATTTGCACCTTTTTGCGCAGTTACTCCTAACTCTGGATCATTGTGGCACGTGAAAGCTCACATTTAGGTAGCCTAAAACCTAAGATGTCACATAGGAATGTTTTTCGTGCTTGGTGATTATCTTAAAAGACGGTGATTAGCGTGCTTTGTGCTGGTTCCTGTTTTTGTGTCTTATTAAATATAAGCATATGTCCCATATATTAAATATATAGGACATATGCCATATTGTAATCTTAAGTAGTAATGCAACTTTATAGGTCATTGGTGCGGCCTCACCTAGAATACTGTGTACAGTTCTGGAGGCCATATCTCCAGAAAGACATAAATACATTAGAGACTGTGCAAAGGAGAGCAAGTAAAATGGTCCATGGCCTGTGTCACACAACATACCAAGAAAGACAGGAGGAACTAATCTTGGTGCAGAGATGGTGGGAGAGGGGATATGATAGCAGCTTTCACATATATCAAGGGGTGTAACCATGTACACGGGGCATTTTTTAAAAGAAGAGGTGTATTAGAACAAGTGGACATGTGTATAAACTGGAGGGTTGTAGGTTCAGAGCAAATTTGCAGAAAATGACTTCACTGAAAGGATAGCTAAGAAGTGGAATAATCTCCCATCCGAAAACAGATGATCTTTCCATCCAATCACACAATCAAAAGACCATTTCAGTAGTTATCTTACCAGTGTGTATTGTACAAAGATCTTTTGCCTGATCAACGATGGAAAGATATCTTTTTCTTTTTTCCACTGTGTCTATTAGGAGCTCTTTGGACAGTGCATACTGACTGGTAAGACATCTGGTGAAACGGTCTTTTGATTGTTTAATTGGAAAGATTATCTGCTGAAAAGCCCCAGTGTGTGCCCTGCTTTACCCTGTAGAACAGTTAAGCATTGCTTGGGCTATGTACCTGCTTCAGCTGTAAGGAAGTATAAATCATGCTGCATCCCTGCAGTTACACATAGCCTCTGTGTCAGTAAGGACAGAGGGGTAGATCCAGAGCTATTTTACGCTAGCTGCTGACGTAAAATCGCAAATTAGTATGGACTGCGCATGCACGCGGCAGATGTTTCGCCACATAATTCTGAATGTAGTGCCCAGTCACGTATTAACAGCGTAACTATGAACGAAGGGGCATGCCAGCCATGCGACACCCATAATTACGCTTCGGAGGCGGGGTGAGGCATTTAAATCGTACAGTGCTTAGGCTCATAAGTACGTCAGGCTTTTTACGTCAGTAGTTGCGCTGTGTAATGTTAAGGTAGGGTTTGGGAAGGGCAAAACGGCCATAGTACATACGAGCGAGTGGAGTGCCGAGGGGAGTGCATAGAAAATACGCTACGCAATGAGAGGAAATGGAAACGTAGCTCTGGATCCGGCCCAGGGAGAGTAATGCAAGTAAAACGGTTGTATTGCTCAGTCTGCATCAGGCTCATAGTCAGATAGTGACAGTGCGCAGAGGTGATTTGAAACCACAATGGGCCTGATCCAGAAATATGCCTCGGAGCGAATTTACGCATGGCCAAGACGTAAAATCGCTGTTTTGTACGCACTGCGCATGCGCACCATAGAAAAGACGCACATTAACGTAGCGTAATTGTGAACGTATGGGCCATTCATGTATGTGTCACCTAAATACTTACGGGTGGGCGTGCCAATTTTATGTTAGTCAACAATACGTGCGTTTTACGTGAAGTAGGCGGGGGGTGGTATTTAAAGTGTACAGTATGGGCGTGCTAAGCTGCGTACGTTCTTGTAGTCAGTACGTCCGTTAGCGGACGTATGCTGTTACGTTTGGAAAAGTTAAGGTAGGGTTTGCGTAGCGTATTTTGACAAAATACGTCCGTGCAAGGGGTGTGCCGAGGGGAGTGTAGCGAATTTATGTGTACGAAAATATGCTCCGCGAATATACGTAGCCCATACGTACGTGTGCGTATCACTGCGGTTACGTTGGAAAAAGTTAAGGTAGGGTTTTGAAAGCGTATCTTGACAAAATACGTCCGTGTAAGGGGTGTGCCGAGGGGAGTGTAACGAATTTACGCGCACGAAAATACGCTCTGCGAATAAATGTACGGCAAACGTAGTTCTGGATCTACCCCAATGTCTTTAGTATGATTGTAGTAAGCCGCTTTTATGGCACCCAACAGTTAATTTGCTGATAGTGTAAAATAGAATAGAATCAGCATTTACCATACCCTCCAATGGAAAATAGGTACACCTGGAGGGGCGTGTCTGTGAAAGGGGCATGGCTTGTCCAATGAAGGGGCGTGGCTTTAATCTGCTCATTTGCATGTATGATAAGGTATAAAATCTCTTTAAAAACTGGTACTGTGTCTGCTAAATAGGTACAGTTGGAGGGTATACATTTCCTATTAAAATACATGGATAATATATAAGCAATTAATGCTGTAAGTCAGTATATTTTTATTTATAGCATTTAAAAACATATATAATTGTTTTTAATCATGAAAGCGTATGGACATTATATTAGATGAATTCTACATGAAATATTTCCAGGGCTGATTCAGAAGAGTCGACTTTTGCAATCATGTGATGATATATTTCTGATAGGAAAAAAAAAACCTTGATTTCTATTTATATATATAATTCTTTGTTATATTAAAAATATTTAAATAGCTAATGGGAGACTTAACCCATATCATAGAACCTGTGTAGGTCAAAATAGAACAGATCTGACATGTTATTTATATGACGTCTTTCCGAACCTGAGACCTGCAATTTTCCTGATGTGGAAGGAAGTGGTGTGAAATCCAGAGCAGCAGAGAACCAAGGTTACATTTTTCATCCAAAATAAACTTCTTTTTTTTTGTCTTTATAATGCTGCCTTTGTTCATTCATTTCTACATACTTGTACGTTAAACATTGTAACCATTTTTGGGCATTTGGCATAGAGATGGCAGTGAACAGTGCCCAGATATGTTTGGACCAAGGGAGTCTGTTTTTAGTGTTAAAAATGTGGATTTCTATGACTAAGTCCTGAAATACATTTGCAGTATCCCTATAAATTATGCAAACCTTGTAAAAGATCGCATTTCTGTACAAGTTGCTAACTAGAACAAGTGAAACCTATACTGTGTGAGAATTACAAACCAGAGTGGGTCATACCCACATAGGCCAAATCCATATATTCAGCGGTGTGTTTAACGGGAAAAATGGAAACAGGTGTCTAAAAAGAACATTTACCCTTCATTGCAAAACCACACTTGATCCGCTATTTTGTCGGCAATTAAACGGCAAGTCTGTATGACTTTGGATCGTATTCACACATACGTTTTTGTGGCGTATTGCATGCGTATTTTTTAGGAGTGGATTAACTGCGTAACTTTTTTTCATGCAAATTATGTAGTATTTACGCACGTAAGTACTTTCGGCATGTGAATTGCACATGAGGACATACGTACGGAGGGGCGTGGGTTTTTTTCTGGACGGTAGAAGTTATGTGAGGATAAATGGGCATTTGAGGGCGTGGTTAGATACGTAAGTAACACAAGCGCATAAGTACACACGTAGAGTTAAGAGTGAGCCGAGGGGAGTGTTATGGGTGTTGCCTTCCTACTTGCGTGCGTAAAAACGCGCACATTGTAAATAAGGATTTGTGAATCCGATCCTTTGTCTTTAAGAACCTGTGGGTCGTATCCAGACTTCCATGCATTTTACGTGCACACAGAGGTCTGGAACTCCCCCTCTGTTGTGTATAGTTATGGATATTTCCTTGTCTATAGAGCGACCCTAAATTTTCCATGCGGATCTGTGTACGTAAGCACACAGATCCGCATGGAACTCCTAAACACCTCCCCATGCCCTCATTGCGGGATTTAGGCATGTGGAATGCATGCACTGCCCCGACGTACGGATCTCATTGTGCACGGAACAGCGCTTCGTGTGTAAGAAGATCTGGCACGAGCATGCACGGATGTCACTTGAAAAGGGACTTACACAAAAGACTTCAAAAAATGTTTTTTGTTGAAGGTTTTGTATTTTACTTGTCTATCTGAGAGACTTTCTATGTGTAGGACTGTATGGCACCCGCTTAGATTAATGCTGTGACCAAGATGATGTGAATCAAATTATTTCACTCCCAGAACCGCAGCACATACACAAAAATGACTTACAGCCAACTAATGCCAACAGCTCCATTATGAAAAGTTTTGAAAGGATTGTTTGATGCTGTATCACCCCTGCTGGCCACCAGTGGTATTGCTGGAGTTGTAATTTTTTTTCTATTAAGCCCATAATTATCTAATATCAGCTGTGTACTTCAGAATAGCACACTTTAATACATTACACAAAATCTGGCAGTTTTCCCCTCAAAGTGAAGATCAGGATGGGTTTGTCATGATCCTAAGATGTGGTTTCCAATTTTTTTTCAAAGTGCACGGACAACATTCCATTCTGCTTAACACGCTACTCATACGGTGCACATTTTAACCAATCCAGACTTAACAGGAATGTCAATCAGATCTTAGGCTATAGCTCTTCTGTTTTCATGTTGTTGTGCTTTTTCCTTGTTTAATTCAGGTTGAGAAAAACTATTACAGGTTATAAGAATAGGTACAAACCAGCCTGATCTTGATATAAGATGGTTTCTGATTGGTTGTCATTGGCTAATGGAAGTACATGTTTGCATTTTTTTAATTTAATAACCTCTACTAGATTTTATGGTTCTTTTGACTTCGTTAGGACTACCGTTACCCATGACTTATGTCAATAGCATCCCAATGTCACTCTTCAAGAAAAGTGATTAGTTAGGATGATAAGCTTTAGGCAAGTAAGAAAAAATATAGAGTGCAAGTCTTTCTACACAAAACTATGACTTTGTCTGCTTGTCCTTTAAATATTGACAATATTTTTGTCTTTTTTAGAGCATTGTAAATGCAAACCCATGAAAGCTTCACAAAAGACCTACCTCAAGAATAATTACAACTATGGTGAGAAACAGACCTGTGTAATATATAATTATATCTCAATGAAATGTAGTATGCAGTTCTCTTTAATACTCTAGTTTCTTATCTAGAGTGGGAAAACATATTTTTTATATATTGTGTTGTGTCTTAGCTACTTTAATTACTTTTTGATATATGTCCTATCTACTCCTGCTTGTCTGTGATGCTCTTGGCAGTGAGCCGGAGTAGAAGTACCTCTAGCCTGTAGCCAATCATATCATTGTAATCTCACAGAAGCTGGGACTGGCCTTTTTTAGAGACTCATAGGGGAGTTATATTTAAAATTAATATGAAATATTTCTAAGTGCGCCCTGACAAATACCTATAAGTATGAAGTGGAATAATGAAGACATTCAAATGTGTCCTGTCTCCATCCTTTCTGTGTCCATTAAACTCAATGGCATAATGAAACATTAGGGAGATTAGCAGTGGAAATACTCTTTCATTGACTAGGAATATTGAACTAAATTTCTTTTTACAGGGCATTTTAATTAGTAGACCTTTGCAGCAGGATTTACATCCTTTATAATGTTTACTTTATGTACGCAGGGTGTTTATTTAGCAAATGTAATTGCCCATTTGATAATGTAAGGATCCAGGATCCAGATCTGGAAGTCTGCACGGAACAGGGGAATGGACGCCCTGTCACTCACCCCTCTCTTCCAGAGTTCTGGACCATTACTCTACTTTAACTTCTCTGCACAGATCTGCGTCCATCCAGATGCAGATCTGTGCGAAATTGCTGATCACTATCCCCGCCCCATCTTTACCATGCCTGTCCCCGCCTGATTAGGCATCCAGATGTGAAGTGTCGGCCAATTCCTCTGATCTGAACATAGTTCCGTACGGTAGGAGATCCATCTTGTAACATCTAGCACGAGCGTATGATCCCTGGTTAATGTAACAGAGGATCAGGCCTGTAATCCCTAGATCAAGATTTACAAAATGATTTAGTTCATGTCCAAAACTGGTAAATCTGGGGACTGAGTCATTAATGGGTGGCAGGTGACAGGCTTGGGCCTGAGTCTGGATGGGTGGTGCTCAACGGAGCCAGACAGGACCACTGCTTAAAACAGTGCTTCACGCTCCACGTTTGAGTGTTGAGCGTTGTTTATATAGTGCAGTGTATTTATAGACAGCGCTCAGCACTCATGCATGGAGTTTCAAGCACTGTTTTAAGCTCAGCCTCTGATAGTTTCCTTACAGTGAAGGGGGATTGGCTGCTACTAGCACCTCGCTTCTCCAGGCCCCATAGCAGTCCCACAGCTTACACCCCCTGTAGTTACGCCCCTGGCACTAGATTTACTAAGCTGTGGGAAAGGAAAAGTGGAGATGTTCCTATTACATAGTAGAGAATGTCAGCTAGAGTCTGATTGGTTGCTATGGACAACATCTCTACTTTTCCATTCCCGCAGCTTAGTAAATCTGGCCCCTGGAGTCATTTGGGAGTCACAAATCTATATAATACTCACCTAGTGCTCTAATTTTTTCATTAGTAATTCGGGCAAAAGTGAAGGAGGTGAAGGTAAAATGCCATGACACCACCGCAGTGGTAGAAGTAAAGGAGATCCTCAAGTCTTCCCTTGTGAACATTCCTAGAGATACAGTCACTCTGTACACAAACTCTGGCTGTCTGTGTCCTCAACTGGTGGTCAATGAAGAATATATCATCATGGGATATGAAGATAAGGAGCGCACCAGGTACAATCAGTCTAAGACCATACCTCAGAGATAAATTATTCATGTTATTAAATATAACTAATCAATATATGTACCGATTAATCACAACCCCTACTATATATATAGTAGAACACCATGCATGTTTAGGAGAGACCCCTGATCTGCTTTATATTTATCATACCCTCCAACTGTACCTATTTAGCCTGAACATTTCCATTTTTTGATAGTCTGTTAAAAGGGCTCCTTTACCGGGAATGGCACAGTCTATGCTACCCAGCAATTCCCTCTTCCTATACTCACCTTCCACTCCTGTGGCATTTGTTCACCATAATAGACTCCCACGGCTCTGCTAAAGTGTCAGTGGCTCTTATTTTACACCTTATAATAGGTGCAAATGAAAGACACGCCCCATGGGCGGAGCAAGGCACGCCCCCTGGTGTACTGATTTTTTGTAGGCTAATGTTGGAGGGTATGAGTTATTAGTTCTGCAATTGGTGTCTTCTGTGGTTGCTGCTTTTGCTATGTTATAAACACACTGCATAAAAGTAACTGAAATATAAAATTCTGCCATTTTATACAGACTTCTGCTAGTGGAAGGGTCTCTTGCTGAAAAATGGAGGGACCGTCTTGCGAAAAAAGTTAAGGTAAGGGTTTAGGGTTGTGCTGTAGGGGGAAAACTTTAGAATGGAAAGCTGTCCAGTAGGTGGGTGCTATATAAAGAAGCAATGATTTTATTCACATAAAATATCCCTGGTAATTTAATGAAATTTCTGTGTATAAAAGTAAGAGTCAAAAAATGTAAAATTGCTCTGTAAGCATGAATTATTACCTATGATAAAGTAAAAAATAATCTGTCTATTCCAAGATGTAGATTTAGTTGTAGAAAATGATGTTTTATTGTTATTACATTCTTAAAGTAGATTATTTACCAGTTACAATCTATTGCATGAGTTTATGAATGAAATTAATTTGTTGTATATTCATGTGTGTCTGTGTATTTGTGTTTGAATGTGTCTGTGTGTGTACCAGTGTGTGTCCTGGGAATGCACTCTGTGTTTGTAGTTATGGACAGTACTAACAATAATGTCATAGGGCCTGATCCAGACCTATGCCCGCCGTCACTAGGACGGCGGGCGTAAGCGTAAGATCGGCTGAAAAGCCGATCTGCGCATGCGCCGGGCAGAAGATGCCCAGCGTAGCTACGGCAACGCCCGATCAACAAGGGGGCGGGGGGGCCGTCCCCCTAGCGTCCCTACTTTAAGGTTAGTGAAGGTGGGCGGTGGGAGGTAATATAATGAGGGAGGGAGGGCTTAGCGGTAGCACGCTCATGTGCGAGCGTATTACCCATTGCTTACGCCAGCTGAAGTTAGGGTAGCCTTCAGCCTGCGTAAGCAATGGGAAATACGCCCGCACAGGGGGAGTGTCAGGGAGAGTGGACGCCGATACGCTGTGCTTTAGTAAGTACAGCGCATCGGCGTAGGTCTGGATCAGGCCCATAGTCCAGGTGATTTCAGCATATAAATAGAACCATGTGACTGGCTGCCATTTTGTTTAGGATAATAGTCATTACTTCATAGCTTACATAATTAAACATTGTATGTATGTATGTATGTATGTATATATACAAGCATATAAATAAGCAAAATTAAGCGAAAAAAAACCATAGATAAATAATTCATATTGCACAGCTGGTAACATATCATATTGTATAGTAGAGCCATTGGTATTTTGTATTTACCTTTCTTTTTTTTGCCATTTCACAGCGTTGGGATCAGAAACTCAGACGTCCTCGAAAAAGCAAATCCCCTGTTGCGCAAAACGACAATAAAAACAGCAACTCAAGGCAGACGCAAAGCTAGACTAATGGGATGACTCACACATATATAAGTGTA
>WWET01004683.1:65087-84346 GCA_011038615.1 Limnodynastes dumerilii | reverse complement strand
TTCATAAAGGATTTTATTAAGTGTATGATTACAGCACTTCACAACTGCTGAAGTTATATTTACCTTGCACTGAATTTTGTGATAGATGGCATACCAAAAGATTATGTGAAAGTGGCCAAATAGCATTGTTTAATGGCAATTTACCAAGTGGTTTTCTAGTACCTAGCCGGAGAGCATCACATGACCATGTGTCAGCCATTTTGTGTGGAATTATATCCTCTCATGTTAGAAACTGCAGTATAGCCAACTTGAGGGGAGCAAAGATGGAACATAGGTGGCCCATATTAAGCCTTTACATAGGATTATTTTTTATTATTAATATTCCCCATGTAATAGCATGGAATCATGGTTACATCAGACACCTGTTTAAGGATTTTTACTGGAAGGGAACCAGTCGATCCCGCCTGGGTACATCACTGTCTACACCACACAAATGCAGAGACTTCAAACTCATTATGTTAAAAAATAACATCAGTATCTTTACAGTGTAAATGACAAAAAACAAGTCATGGCAAATACTGTGGACCTGAACGAGAGTGGAGCACAAGTAACCAGTGTAATAGCACAAAAGGAGTTAATTTGCACCTTGTCAGAACCATGTTGAACTGCAGGGGAGGGAAGTAGAAAAGGAGCCATTGGAAATATAATAGGTGTTTTCAAGCAAAAAATGAAAAGATAGAAAAAATTGAAATACTGTTCACCCCATGCATTAAAACATGATTTGTCCAAGTGCAGAATTGCTCCTTTTCTTTTCTGAACCAGCCCCATAACATTTATTGAGGTAAAATGTAGTGCTATTATTGTGAGAACTGTTTTAGTTTCTTTTTTTTTTGTTTTGTTTTTTGCATTTTATAAAAGATTTATATTGGGACATTTTGTCATGGTGTCACTTTGTTACCCTATGTGCAAAGAATTATGTAACTCACCAATGAAATGTCTACTGTCTTGCATTGTTTATGGGTTGGAGAATCCATTATTTAGGGGATATATAAAAGATAGTGTGAGAGGTTCTGCAGCATGGTGCAGAACCTCTCACAGTGACAGGCTACACAGCGCTGTCACAGTAGAAGGAAAAAGAAGGTGTTACATATAGGAGGCTCACACCATTCTCCATTGATTCAGAGCTCAGTGCGTTTTCCATATGCATAGAGATGTGGAAGTCAGGGGGTTGCACTTCTCTGTCACTCCCCTCTCTTGTGCCGAGTTCTGGACACTTACATGTGCAGAACCCAATCTGCATCTATCAGAACTGCTTACCGCCACCCCCAGCACTTATTTTCATGCCTATGCCGATTGACCATGCGAAAGTGAAGTGCAGCCATCACGTACAGCTCTCCTAACGTTTGCTAGTTCTGAGTTCCGTACGCTAGGTGATAGTAGTATTGATAGTGATTGGTGATAGTGTAGTATTATGCGCAGATGTTACTTTTTAGAGGACTTGTGCAAGAGGCTTGTGTAAATCCCCCTACATTATTAAGTGTGGATTAGGCCCATCAATATGATGGTTAAATTCCTGTTAAATATAAAAGTATCAATAACTATAAAATAACAATTTCTTGTCACATTTGATTTTGCCCATTTAACAACAGAAGTAACTCTTACACATAATAATAAAACAAATCCCAGTGCTTTGACAATGCCACAGGTTACAATTGTGGGAGGAAAGTGGACAATTAAGCTGGCCATACAATACTAGAGCTATTATTGGTCTGATCATCCAATTATCGGGTGATCGGGCAAATAACCGCTCTAGTTAGTGGCCAGGATTTATTTTTAAAACGTTAAATAAACGCACTAGAAACGGTCTGTTATGATTATTTGATTTTTAAACATGTTTCGTTTATATCGGGAACAAGTTCCCGATATTTTGCAGTGTACACAGAGAGGGATAGAGGACACTGTGTCTTCTCTTCCTCTGTTGGGTCTACTGTGACAGCGCTGTGCAGCCTGTCACTGTGAGAGGTTCTGTACCATGCTGCAGAACCTCTCACACTATCTTTGTCATTCACAAAAATAGTTTTTGCAGCCAGGCAATTGGAAAACTGCACTGGTCTCCTATCAAGATTGACAGGAGGCCCAGCCAATCAGAGAATAATACTGCAGCCACCTGATAGGCTAGCTGCAAGATTCTTCTGCTGGGATTATCGATCCCAGCAGGGGAAGTCTATGGTGCCGATATCGGGACTTTCCCACATTCCCACAGGGGAAAATCGTTCCTTTTATTAGATCACTTCCTGCTGGGATCTATTATCTGAGTAGTGTATGGCCAGATTTAGTACAACTGTTGCATTATATAAAGAGTAAAGGCACTGTTATACTATGTATTCACATACACTACATAAGTATTGAATTTGTCCTGCTATGATTGTATGTAGGCAATGGGGTTGATCCAGAACTACGCTTCCCCGCGATTTTACGTGTGGCGGAGACGTAAATTCGCAGATTTGAATGCACTGCGCATGCGCACATTCACGTACCGTAATTTTGGACGTATGGGGGATTCACGTATTCCTCACGTAAATACTTACGTGTGGGCGTGCCAAATTTACTTTAGTCAACAATACGTGTGTTTTACGTGAAGTAGGCGGGGGGTAGTATTTAAAGTGTACAGTATGGGCGTGCTAAGCTGCGTACATTCACATAGTCAGTATGTCCGTTAGCGGACGTATGTTGTTACATTTGGAAAAGTTAAGGTAGGGTTTGGGTAGCGTAATTTAACAAAATACGTCCATGCAAGGGGTGTGCCGAGGGGAGTGTAGCGAACTTACGTGTACGAAAATACGCTCCGCGAATAAACGTACGGCACACGTAGTTCTGGATCTACCCCAATGTTTTTATGTTGAGATGACGTGTACTTGTCACATAATCACAGTGGCCATAATGCTGATATGTAAATATGTAGCTTTTTTCACCAATTTAGAATTTTTTAGACCTGTGTCCACTAACAAAGTATGCAGACAAAAATGAGCAGGATTCTCATGTGAACGCTACCTAGTGCAGGATAGTGAGGGGCATCCTGGCATTGGGGCACGAACAGTAAAGACGCAATCTGTGACTAGTTAAAAATACACAACTATGACATCAGGCCGGATTAACTCCCATCATTCCCCTCTCTTGTGAGGTTATGGCAATAGTTACACACATAACTTAAGATTCCTGTGGAGATCACCGGTCTGTATGACTGTAAAATGACTATGGTTCCCCCCTTTAGGCAGACAGAGGGAATGCTCCACCCTGTTGGATGGATCTCCAGGTGTATAGAACTATGGCCCGTATTCAAAGTACCGGATGTATAACATATACAACCGGTGTTTAGCGATTTTTACTACTGCGCATGCGTAGTCATTTTTAATGGAATCTACGAATCTTTTTCTTATGTAGATTGCGTAAATGCTGTCTGAAAGACAAAGAAAGAAAAAGATACGTAGATTACGTAAAAAAGTTACTACGCATGCGCAGTAGTAAAAATCGCTAAACACCAGACGTATATGTTATACATCCGGTAGTCTGAATACGGGCCTATGTTCCATAGGGCTAGAGATCAGTTGTGGAACATCTGGCACGTGTATTGCCGAATAATTACCCGAAGTCTGCAATCAATGTGCAGAACTCAGGTGATTTTATTAAGTCTGACACCAGCCCATCGTTAGGTGCCTCAGTTCACGCCTGGCCTCTGCTTTTGATTCTGATGGTGAGCCCATCGTTAGGTGCCTCAGTTCACGCCTGGCCTCTGCTTTTGATTCTGATGGTGATGATCTTGTGGATGAAGTCCTCGCTCACTATGAAAGAATACATTCACATTTGTGCTCTTCTACTTTCAACCAAAAAAAAAAAAGAAACCCAACACAGGCCACTGTCAGTTGCCATAAAACATAAAATACTGTACAAGTAGACCCAGTATGAAAATATATTGAATGCTATTAAAGACATATACTGCCTCGAGATCTCATTAAACTGACATATAAAGGGTTTACAAGTATTCCTTATATCAACAAATGTTGAGCGTTCTAAATATCATTTTCATCTGCAATAAAAATGTTGCCATGTTAACATCCTCATCAATAATCCACATAAAAGCACATTTTACCAAATAACCTTGCATACATTGTAACATTTTATGCGTTTTTCAAGTAATATTGACTGATAACTATTTAGTTGATATAAGAGAGAGATAATAGAGCACTGTGGGAAATGGGAGTGTGTCTAATTTCATATTTACAAAGTTTCCATAGTGCCACATGGAAATAACATATAAAACTAGATGGTGGAAACCTTCAAATACCTAACCCATATATGTGATGGTCTAAAATCAGTATATGGGGGGCGCGGGAATGCATTTGCCACCAGGCTGGTTTCATATTGGGCTGGCTTATTTAATTGATTTTTTCTTCTTTAAAATAGACTACCAAGCAAGCTGTCCCCACGAGCACCTCAAGCTATAGATGTGCAAAAAAAAATTACAAATATTTACTAAATTTTAAATAAAACAAACAAAAACACGCTGTTGTTAAAATTCAATTTGTTAGTCTTTAGGAATACCGGCATTTTTAGTTATTACTTAGAAGTGCTTTATTTGTTACAGGTTATACACATACAGTCAGAGGCAGCACTAGGCATTGTATGGTCCCATGAAGTGGCAGGCAATACAGCTCTGTCCAATCTGTCCACTCTAAGAGCAGCAACCTCTTCTGCCAAGATGTGTCACCCACTCTGTGTGGGGAAGACAGGAGGCAGCATAACCTCTGTCAGTACAGAGGGGTATAGTGGAGCTCTCAATTATACCCCAGAAGCAGTGTAGTCCAACAGGCTCCTTTGAGATCAGACCAGAGATGGTGGAAGGGCAGAGCTGCATTGTTGCCCCCTCCACCGCATTCTAAATCTGATGTGAGGACTGGTGAGCCCAAGTTTAGCCCCTGACAAATCACGTACCATATAACATAGATTGCATAAAACTAATGTTGGGTTTTCTAAGTTGCAATATAGAACTCAAGTAAAGTGCCTTTGTTATAACCATTAACTGTTTTATAGAGTATTGGATGTCAAAGTAATATGTATAAAGGTAAACACGTGACTTCTTTAACTAGGCTCTGTCACTTCTAAGCATCCCAGGGTCATCTAGCAGCGCTTGTGTTTATATATTAAGGGATCCTCTAGAATTTCAACCTCTATAACCATGTTACTGTCCTAGGACACCTACCTGCCATCTGATAAAGGGTGAGCTTGTCCACCTGTAATTCTTCATCAGTTACAGCTCATCTGCAACATAATCTGAATTTTATCACAATGGTTTTGGAGTAATTTTCCGCATCTGTAATCACAAGCCTTGTAATTCTCAGCCAAAAAATGTTGAATAAACAATTACACTTGTTCCTTAATGTCTCATAGTTACCTTCCTTTTGCTCTTGATGGATTTCCATGCTTACTGCGTCAAAGTCACTTCTGATCTATATTCATGTAATTTGTAATATGTTAGCTGATAGATGGTACAGCTCAACAAAACCACTGAACTGGTCATATACACATTCAAAGATCAATTTCTTCACCAAGTGAGGAGATAATTTTCACAGTGTTCATTTGAATGGTACTAGCTGTATGTATCAGGAGATTACTTGTAGCTAAGATACTTGTTACTTATGCTTAGTGTTAACTAAAGTGTCAAAGAATTTATTTAGTTGGTATTATCATTATTTCTTTCGCCATATTTAGGTATCAGAGGTAAAACATATTACCAGCAATCTGTTCTCTTGTATGTTTTGGATTCTACATAATGCATTCCCTTGTGATTTCAGGTGACATTTGATATCTAAGGGCTGGATCCAGACCTAGTTAAGTGCTTGAACTTAGTTACTCCTGGGCTAAACCATGTTGATTGCAGGGGAGTCATATTTCATCTGTTGTAAGCAGTATTAGAGTTAAGAGGTGATGTTTCCTATCCCAAGTCTAAATAACAGTGTGATAGTAAAGCTGGTCAGTATCTGTGTGCAGTAAGCAATTCAGAGATTTATCCCTGCATGCAAAGTATACAATTAACTTGACTCCCCCTGAAATCAACATGGTTTAGCCCAGGAGTAACTTTCCTCTCTTATTTTCCATCTCTTGAGATCAGACCAGAGATGGTGGAAGGGCAGAGCTGCATTGTTGCCCCCTCCACCGCATTCTAAATCTGATGTGAGGACTGGTGAGCCCAAGTTTAGCCCCTGACAAATCACGTACCATATAACATAGATTGCATAAAACTAATGTTGGGTTTTCTAAAGTTGCATACACACTGTACAATTATCTGGCAGATTATCTGAAAGATCTGAGTGTTGGAAGGAACATGTGTTAATGGATGAGAGCAACTGACAATACCATTTGCTCTCATCCCTTACCAGATTTTCAGTCCAACTGCCAGATCTTTCAGATAATCTGCCAAATAATTGTATAGTGTGTATGCAGCTTAAGTTGCAATATAGAACTCAAGTAAAGTGCCTTTGTTATAAGCATCAACTATTTTATAGAGTATTGGATGTCAAAGTAATATGTATAAAGGTAAACACGTGACTTCTTTAACTAGGCTCTGTCACTTCTAAGCATCCCAGGGTCATCTAGCAGCGCTTGTGTTTATATATTAAGGGATCCTCTAGAATTTCAACCTCTATAACCATGTTACTGTCCTAGGGCACCTACCTGCCATCTGATAAAGGGTGAGCTTGTCCACCTGTAATTCTTCATCAGTTACAGCTCAACTGCAACATAATCTGAATTTTATCACAATGGTTTTGGAGTAAATTTTCCGCATCTGTAATCACAAGCCTTGTAATTCTCAGCCAAGAATGTTGAATAAACAATTACACTTGTTCCTTAATGTCTCATAGTAACCTTCCTTTTGCTCTTGATGGATTTCCATGCTTAATGCATCAAAGTCACTTTTGATCTATATTAATTCATGTAATTTGTAATATGTTAGCTCAATAAAAGCACTAAACTGGTCATATACACATTCAAAGATCAATTCCTTCGCCAAGTGAACAGCAAAGAGGAGATCATTTTCACAGTGTTCATTTGAATGGTACTAGCTGTATGTATCGGGATGTTTAAATAAGATAAAAAAGATAAAAAAGGGGACCAGACCAGCACTGATCAACCTGTGATGTACTTGCATAACCTGGTATACATAACTAAAAATGTATAGGTGCAACTGGTGAGGGAATCCACGGTCTTCTCCCAAAAAAGGAACCTATGGACATGTATACACTCAACCAGAGTGAAAGAAATATAATAATTTATTAACACATGCACATGAAACAGGTTAAAAAACAAAGTATAAACAGGTGGAGGGAGCAGTCTCCGTACCTGTGGATGGAAAACACTGCGCCGTGAGGAGGCTGCAGGGAGCTCTGAAGCAGCATGTTGGTAAAGTCCTGGGCAGCGGAGACACGGATAACGGAGACAGTCCCAAACAGAAAACGACCACCAGCGACGCGTTTTGGGCAGGCGTGCCCAGGCGTACTCCTGGTTTAGCCCAGGAGTAACTAAGTTCAAGCACTTAACTAGGTCTGGATCCAGCCCTAAGAGTGCATGGAGAAGATTGTTGGCTAGAGCTGTATTGTAATGGTAAGCATTGGGGATGGAGTAGGTGGAAAGGATGTAAAAGGGAAGGCATCTTTAATCTAGGCCTCTGGACGCCCTGGGCAATGTTTCAGCCCATAGCCACAATGCAAATGCCAATTAATATGCTTATTGATTTGACTAATAGTCTCCGAAATAGACATTATGGGTCCCATTAAATTAAACGTGAAGCCCCCGTTATTTTGGTTGCGATGCTAATTCCGTGAATTTATATTGCAGGTTTTTATACACATCCCATAGAGGTACATATTAAAATCTGCGAATTTTAACTACTGTTATCGCCGATTATAAGCGCAATTAGCATTGCAAGCAAAATAACACAGGCTTCGCATTCAATTGAATAGGCCCCAATTAGGCACATTAATAAGCATACCAATAAAGAGAAAACATTTTAAGCAGGTGTGCAGATAAAAATAATACTTTGATAGGGCCCTATTTCGATAGGGCTGTTCTCTCACAGGCAGTTCTGAACTGGCTGGAAAACCGATTGCTTCGGCCTCGAAGAGGCAAAGCAATCGGTCCGCGGAGCACCGAACACAGTGGACGGCGGGTCCGGCGGACTATGCTTTCCTGAAACCGATTGGCACACTCACACATTCATAAAAATTAAATTCGAAAATGGCTACCTATTCAATATAGAAACAGCAGAAAAATAACTTTCAGCTGTCTCTACTTCTCATAGACAGCCATCGTGCCGGGGACTCCCACCACTTACCATTGGTGCTTGAGTGATTTAGCTGAGCAACAATCCCTGAGCCCTCCCCCAGGCAACTTACCTAATAGTAGTGCCAGGCCTGGACAGACACTTATTCTAGCAATCTGCATGGGGTTCTCCTGTCTGTAAAAGCTTAGCTGACCACAAAATACTGTGCTTTGTCTGAGTGAGCTACATCCTAAAGAAGACGTTCACTTGTTGTGGTGGTAGTTCCAATTCAAGTACAGTAGTGTTACTCCTGTCCTGGTGTAAATCCATAATGGACCAATCTTCAGAACACTAGTATCCAGGGCTGGACTAATAATAAGCATTACTGGGAAATTTCGCGATAAGCTGGTGCAAATATTTTTTTTTCACAGCTGATCTCTTAGCAGCCTCCGCAGTGCAGTACTAAAGTTGTGCGGGACGCAGCAGATGCTTAAGGATTGGCTGTCAGTTGCCAGGAGTTGCCTTCACTAAAGAGCAGCAGGCAACCAATTTCGAGAATGCCTCCACCCCACTCAGCAACAGACAGCCTTGGGGCGCAACTGCTGTCAAGGGATCAGCTTTTAGGGTGCAGTGTCAGCCGTTGCTACAGAGCAACAGGCAGCCTCACAATTGGCTTGCCGTTGCTGTGTAGCGATGGCTGAGACTGGCCCCCTGAGAACTCATCCCTTAGCAGCTGCTGCACCCCGGGAATTGATAGCTGGAGACACATAAGGGGGAGATTGGAAGACTGGAGAGGAGGGCGGAGATGAGGCACTAACATTCTCACCAACTGCATTGTGTGATAGGTTCAATTGGGAGAAGGATCTTCATCCCTATGGCTACCATATCCAGATTTAATAAGAAGAGTTGCCTTACATACACTGGTCCTGGTCCAAACTTAATAACGACAGGCAATTTCTGCAAGTGGCAGTGTTACGTATCGTAACGCTGATCGTACGTAACCTGTATGTAGCCCCATACAATAAAGCATGCCATTTCTACGCAAGCCGAAAATACGCATTGTGTGTGGTGGGCATTTAAATTGTACAGTATGGGGTGGAATAGGCAAAAAAGGAAAAGTTAAGGTAGGGTTCTGAATGCATAAGTCAGCTAAGTAACATACATGCCAGGGTGAGTGCATTATACTTAGTAGTGCTTAACTTAGGTACACATGCATACTTATAACAACCTTAAGTCTGGATCAGGCGCACTATGTGCATAAGTCGGCTCTGAATAGGTACTGGGCATGCAGTAACAAGAGCAATTAAATCCAGTCTTTACTGTGACTCTATTGGACTACTATATTGCCTACATTGCCCATGCCATTAAAAATAAAGAGAAAATTTAAGCAAACTGAAAACAGTAATACCCAGAGTGAGACATCTTTTGATTAAACATTAAAACAATCCTCATTGCTATAGAAAATGATTCTACAAACTTGAGAGGGAGCAGATACTGACAGGATCCTATTACAACGAGAAACTCTGCCGGATTTCTTTCTAATAAATTCAGTATCTCCCTTTGGCCTGAATGATAACAGCTATGCTCCATTTTTATGATACGTCAGGCCAAAGGTGGAAGAATCTCGTTTCTTTTCAGTTGGTTCATTTATTATCCCTTCATAATCCACCTAAGGTTTTATGATGGTTAGTATAGGTGTTATTTGCATGTAGTGTTTTATGGATTGCTCTCCTACTGTTGGAAGTCAGTGAGTTGGGAGAGTTTGCTGAATAAAGGAAAGATAATACTAATGCTTACTATCAATGTTTAGCCAGTGGAGTGGCCGGCCGTGAGGACATGGGAAGAAAATGCACTTTATGAAACCAGTCCTGGACACTGGGCTTGAGTATGTATTAGATGAAGCTGAGAAGTGCGATTTCTGTCCTGTTTTACCATGTCAGAATTTTTGTGAATTGCAGTCATAAACTGAATACTTTTTTCTACTTATATCTTCCCATTGTATATGTTTTTTTGTGGTTTATGGCAAATCTCTGTCCTCACAACTGTAATTGATAAACTATCTCTCTGATAATAACGTAACTGAAACTAAATCATCTTTGAGATATATAGATTTTCGGATCTATCATTTAAATAGAATCCACATTCTAAAAAGACACAAATCTTTGTGCTTTAAGGGAATAGTTGCAATCTCTCAGTCCATTTACAAGCATTGGGCCGGATCCAGAACTACGCCCGTCTTCCATAGACGGACGTAGTTCAATAAACAGTAGCTACTGCGCATGCGTAGTAGCTATTGTACGTTATGTGCGTATCGTTTCGATACATAGATTGCATATATGCGGTCTTTTAGACGGAAGTAACATACGCACGTAAGTACACACACACAGTTAAGGGTGTCCTATGGAAGCGTTAAGTCACTGAAAACCCGTCCATGCTAGGGGACTGTCATGGGAGTGGCCTTGCTATGTGCGCGTGAATATTTGCATACTTTAGACACACGTAACTCTGAATCCGGTCCACTAACTCTAACTGTGATGTGTACCTGTCACATGGAGGATTGACACGATTGTGATCTAATCAAATTTATTGTAAATGTATTTTGAGATCTTTCAGACCACATGTCAAAACCTACATAATACCCTTTCACATCACCACCAAAAATCTGTGTTTTTATCCTTAGACCCGGTTTAGGCCATTAGTCCCAGGTTATTTGTGGTAATGTGAAAGGTACTGGGGTCCTCTTCCCGGTTATGGGAATTGGACCCGGGAGAAAAGAAGGTTTTTGCCCGGGTCTGACCCGGGTAGTTGTGCAATGTGATAGGTGCCACCTGGGTTTTTCAACCCGGATCTCACATAAAGAAAACTGATTGAAGGAATGATTTGCTTATTTGATACTCTGATATTTTAGAAATCATTGTATTAATAGTATTTAGTGTTCCTTCCTCCACCACTCCCCCTCTCACTTCATACCTTCTGGTCTCCCTCTGCTACCCTTTTACCCCATCCCCACCTGGTGGCTCCCTCTCAACCTCTCACTGCTATCTATCTCCTGCTCCCTGATCTTCCAAGCTGGACACCTTGCATTTTGCCTTGTGTTCTGTGCTTGCTTCACTTTATTGTATTTTTGTGATATTTTTATAGTCATATTGTATTTAATATATATGATGCTGTCCATCCCTACCCTGTATGTCTGTACTGTATTTTGTTGTATTTTGTACGGCGCTGCAGACACCTTGTGGCGCCTTATACGATAATAATAATATTTACAATTTAAACAGCTCCTTGAACGTAGTCATTTCAACCCATCAAACAGCATATCAAGCAGTCAATGAATTATGTCCAAGTGTTGCATAGTTAATTGATCAATAAATTACCGTTACATTTGCACTGTAGGAAGAACCTGGTAACTTTTGACAAGTTTGCCAAATTTGGACAGCTTGAGGCAGATTCAGAGCTTGAAAGTAAGGGCAAAACAGGTGCATGTGTACAGCTCAGCTAAACCATTTTGCTATGTGAGGGTGCTAAATAATTTGAATTGTTTTACATGCAGGGAAAACCCTTAACTTTTGCATATAGAGCTCACATACTGCATAACTTAATGTTTATTTTGTAAATTAGAGTTGAGCTATGAAACTTCACCTGTCAACTCTAATTCTGTTTTCACAGATTAAATTTGCCTCCCTCATATTGCAGCATGGTTGGTAAGGTCTACTTTTGTACCTGTTTTGCAGGTGTAAGTTCAGCTCAGGATAAGTCCCCTCAGCTTTTGGCGGTCTACTCAAACTGGATGCGTACACAGCACGTAAAAGGATTTCCTGTTGATATCTTTGTACTTTGTACATTCCACCTGTGGTTTTAAAAGAAATATGCATATGGCGAGGCTCTGTGTTATACTAAGGAAATTATAGGAACTAAATATTGTGAGCCACATGCCATTTGTACTTATTAATAACTGGGATACCTTTGCACTCTTCACTTATCTACTGTGTCTGTGTATTTAACTGTGAATTTCACTAAGTATTAATGCAGCATTGCATTGCGCTGTAACAAGTAAAGTTGACAAATGAATCCAACAAGTCATGTGTTTCTGTTTATATTGAACAGGTCAACAGAATTATTTGTTGTTGGCAGTATTCATCTAGGGCAGGCATGTCAAAATCAAAACCCAAAATGGGCCAGAAAATCATAAGATTAAGTGGGCCACAAGAAAAATAAAAAGTTTCATATACAATTTTTCTCCAGCTCCCAGTAATTCACCATTCATATGTCTCCAGCCTCCCCAGTATTCACCATTCATATGTCTCCAGCCTCCCCGGTATTAATCATTCATATGTCTCCAGCCTCCCCAGTATTCACCATTCATATGTCTCCAGCCTCCCCAGTATTCACCAACATGTGTCACCAGCTCCCAGTACTTCCCCATTCATATGTCTCCAGCCTCCCCAGTATTCAACATCATGTGTCACCAGCTTCCAGTATTCACCATCATCTGTTTCCAGCTCTCAGTAATGCCCCATTCATTTGTCTCCAGCATCAGCAGTATTCCCCATCATGTCTCTCCAGCTCCCAGTATCCAAGATTTATATGTCTCCAGCTACCAGTATCCCACATCATATGACTCCATCTCTCCAGTATTCTCCATTTATATAGCTCCAGCAGTAATTTCCCATTCATTAGTCACCAGCCTCCCCTGTTTTACCTTGTTTACGCTGTCCACCTATTGGGCCTGATCCAGAGCTACGAAATTGGCCGATTTCGAGCGAGCGTACGACGGTTTTTTGCGTATTTTCGTACGAAAATTCGCACCGCGCATGCCCAGTATGACAGCTTCCGGTCGGCTGGACGACATGAGCGTATAGCGGTCGTATGGTGTGCGAATTTTTCGCTCGAGGGGCGTGCGTTCAGTACGACGGTCGCCTGGGCGCTCGTTTTACTACAGGGAGGCGGGGATAGCAATTTAAATTGTACAGTATGGGCGTGCTAAGCCCGTACGCTCAGCGTATTATGTGCGAAAATTCGTACGGCCGACGGTAGTACCCAGTGTAGGGTATAGCCGCCGTAAGCAGGTACTTTACTATGGGAGTGTTAGGGGCGTGTATGTTTATTCGCACGGTCGAACGTACGCATTCGCCCGCCGTTCGAATTTTCGTAGCTCTGGATCAGGCCCATTGACTCTGCACCAGAGAGGGAAATGACAGAGCAGTGTGGGGATGTGGGTTTAATCACCCTTTTTTGAATGGTAAGTATTAATCTACCCTAACCCTTAACCTAATCCTTACTACTCTATCCTACTCTATCCCTAACCCTCCTCTTTGATTACTCGAATCCTAACCCGCCCCTCCCCACAGCCTAACCCTATAACTCCCCGGAGAGTGTTACTCACCTCTCCGGTCAGTGTGGCGGGTCTGCGGCGGGTATGACGTCTCTGCGGCACCATTTCCGAAAAAAGAATGGGTAAGTATACCCATGTCCGCAAATAGAGACAGTCGAAAATAAGCTTTCGGCTGCCTCTACTTCTAATAGGGCCATTTCGTGCTGAAAACTCCTTCTCGGGCGTACACTCCCTTCTTCCGTGCGGACTTCCAGATCTCTGTGCGTACAGTAAACGCGCAAAGATCTGAATCAGGCCCCCAGATATTTGTCTATCCAGTTGTGAAGCTATAAAGTATTTATATGTCAGTATGCTGCATTGCATTAAGAGATTTATGACTATTTCAGAATTGTGAATTATGAATGATGTGTTAATATTATCATTATAATTGATAGCATTGTGCACCCATTTTTCTCTTCCTCCTTTTCCCTTAGATTTATTTTGATCTTATATTTCACTCTGTAAGGCTGCACCCCTGCTGATTAGAGACACACAAGACGGGAAGAATTGGTCCTGCCTACATAAATTTTGAGGGCCACTTTAATTTCCCATTAGGCCCCTGGTTATAGGAGAATATGGAGCTCCATATACCTCCACAGTAAGGCCTAATATGAACCCATAATAAATTTAACTTGAAATATAGAGCCATATAATAGTATACTATATCCCCACACTCCATTTGATCTTTGATAATTACAACAATAGGTGCAATTTAGTTTATATCACAACCATATGTTTGTTGGAATATTTATTAAATATTTGCTGGAATATTTGTCTATACTGTCGCTGTGCTTTACGAGGACTGGGTATTTAAACCCCATTTGTTCCCTGTCTATAAGGATTGAACTGTGACATCTCAAGTCCATTAAAAGACTACACTTTTTACAGGTTGGCGACAGAATTAGTGCACTTTACCAGTTGATTAATTGAGCTGTTTCACTGTTGTTTTTAGGGGCCCATCATTTTTTATCTATTTTCTAATTGTGTTATGTTTGATTGTTGATGTTAATAAATTGTATTTTATTTTAATATTGGTCTATCTTATCCAGTGTTTTTGATTAATTTTTTAGGTTGTAGTTTGTGCCGGATTTTCTATTTTTGTTTCTTTTTAATTTTCAGGGAATGTTACATGACTCCCTTCCTGGCTGCGTTTTTTAGGTGTGTTATTATTTATTTTATTGTAGCTTTGATTTAATCCTAAGCGTCAGTTTTATTTATTTTTGTCTTATCTCTCCATGTTAGTTCATGCAGTGAATGGCTGTCAGCACTCTTACTGGATGATAGGTTCATCCATCCACCAATTAGTATGCTTACAGTCATTTACTACCCTGATTGGTGGATGACTGGAGCTATCCACCAATGAGCATGCTGACAGCCATTTATTATATGGCTGCCAGCTGGAAGGCAGTTGGAGAATACTTAACGGCTGCGCTTGTGTGTAATCAACAATCAGTGCGGTCAGGGAACATCTTACTGTGCCTGCCTCGTAGTGTGCCGCCCAAATATGCCCAGTCCGGGGGGGCAGATGTCCCTCAGTCCAGCCCACCTCTAAGCCTAACCCACCTATTTACTATATAACTGCAGTTAGGGGGGTCTGTTTAAGATAGCAGTTAAACATAAAAAAAACAAAAAAAAAAACAACTTTGGGTGTCTAGAATTAATAGAAATATAAGAAAGAAAATTACAGAAAAACATGGTGACTGAAGAGACAGTAAAAGTATAGATATATAATAAATGGTTGTCATATGATGGGAATACACTGAATTGATGAAAATATATAATTAGTTATTTATTTCCTTCATTATTAGAATGACATTTTATATATGCAAGTTCTTATTGTGATGTCATAATGGTAACTGTTGACATCAATTCTTGGCTGTCACTATCTCACACACTTAGGCCTCAGACAGGGAAGGACACACACAGGAGGTAAATATCTCCTCAAAGAAATCAGTGTCTCATTTGGATGTGTCTGAAGACTTGGAGCTTGACTACCCCCAAACAAATAACCTTGAGTTTGTGTACTTATTAATGGAGGTTCTAGCAGGAAAGCGATATGATCGTGAAATCGTAGCCATTCAGGAAATTCGCTGTAGTATACCCTCCGATCCATTCCATTAGGTACAAAATACTCTGCTCTTCAGTTTTCAACTGTCAGTTACTATGGTAACCACCTTTGTTGAAGAGGCAAATCGTATTTTAGATATCAGATAATTCATTTAAACCAGGTGAGTGACAGTTGGAAGCTCAGAAGCAGATTAAATTGTACCTAATGGAATGGGTCATGTTGAAGGGTCTGCTATAGCCGTTGACCAGGGGATGATCGTCCTCTTTTAGTAAATTGCGCTGCTTTGAGAACAAATGGGAAACGCTTTCCCAACTGTAGCAGCTAAATCTATTTTAGCTATCAATATGCGTTAATGTGTGTTTGTCTTAAATGTTTTTTTTTTTTACTTAATTTGACTGTTTAACTCTGCTCAGCCTCTTAATGCCAAGAGGGTATGGCAGTCCTTCCAGTCATGGATCCCCAGAGGTTTCCTCCACAGGGGGTTGTTCCTCTCCTGAGTGCTGAAGGATGACTCTTTGTGAGTCTAGAGGCTTATATTAGTAGGTCTTCATATAGGACAGGTTTATAAGAGACTCATTTTATAATGCAGAGCACAAAAATTTTATTGTAGTTATGTAAAAAAAAACATTTAATAAATATTTTCTTTTGAAATATATTTTGCTTGTTTTTGTCTTTGTTTTATTGCTAAACACTCTTTTGAAGGTTCTGAGACACCAATGCAGTCTCATAAGGCCAACAAGTACTAAATTAGTAATGGAATATTGGGATTCATGGATGTAGAGGGTAAAAGAAGGAGTGTTAAATTTAGGAAGTATGACAAGAGGCTACTAATAATAAACATAAAAAGTGGCTTATTTAGAAATTTAAACAAAGGGACGGTTGCATCTCAGGGATATGCTACCAAGAAGCACTGTATGATACAGTCCCACAGCAGTGTTAGTAGCAGAACTGATGGGAATTTTAGTATAGAGTGAAAGTGAACAAGTTTGTGTTAATCATGAAAAGAAAGACATAATAATTGTAAATAGTGTAGACAAATGTTAAGCAGGTTGAGGAATTTGGTGAGCTTGTCTAAAGTTTTAAGGGAGCGCATGAAAATTTGAAAAGTAGAGGATAGTCTTAGTGTGTGAGGAAGGTTATTCCAGAGAGTGGGTGCAGCTAGGAGAAGTCTTGAAACCGGGGAATCAGAGCATATGTTTAGTGTCGAGGAGAGCTGTATGTCTTGTGAAGTTCTAAGAGGGCAAGCTGGGATGTATCTTGAGATGAGTGAGGAAATGTATGCAGGTGCAGGCTTGTTGATGGCTATGTAGGTTAGCAAAAGGATCTTGTAGCTGTTTCTGTAAAATACAGGTAACCAATGTAGACACTGAGCCTTTTTGTACTCTAAAGATAGAGGAAGAGCAGGGGAGGTGGATCCAGAAAAGCTAACACTGAAAGAACGATTAGATTAGTAGGATGTGAACCAGGAAAGAGTCGTGTCCCAAATACCCAGCGATTGTAACATTTGTATGAGAAGAGAGTGGTCAACAGTGTTAAAAGCAGCAGAAAGATCCACTAGAATTAGAAGAGAGCAGTGTCCTTTAGATATAGCAGTGATTAAGTAATTGACAACCTTGGTCAGTGCAGTTTCTGTGGAGTACCGGGAATGAAAGCCTGACTGAAGAGGATCCAGAAGGTCATGTGAGGAGAGGAAGTGAGTGGAGGTGAGTATTTCGAGCAGCTTTGTGGGGCATGGAATCTGGGAAATGGGCCGATAATTTGAGGGAGAGTTTTGTTTTTCCAAAATTGGAGTAATCAGTGGATGCTTGAATAAAGACTAGTAGAGAGAGAGAGCTTGAAGATTGTAGTTAGGGTTGGAATAAGAACAGAAGACAGACATTGACTGACCTGTGAAGGTACAGGATCAAGAGGATAGGTAGCAGAGTAGGAAGAGCAGAAAAGAGCAGATATTTCTTCTTCATTTGTGGGCTGGAATGAGGACATGGTGCCAGAGTGTGGATGAAAGAGGTTGAGTAGTATGTTAGCTGATGAAGAGGAGGAGGACGATAATTCCAGTCTGATCTTGTCAATCTTGTCCTTAAAGTACAATGCAAGGTCTTGAGCACTGATTGACTGATTTTGCACAGGAGGGCTCAGTAGGGAGTAGAAATGAGAGTAATATGCAGCAACAAATCCATGGCCCTCAGCACATGATGCAGCTCCATATATAATGTCCAAGTTCAGTATGCTGTTTGCACCTGCATATATAAGTAGGTGTTTCAACACAAGTCCTTCATGAAATGTCAAACGTCATTATGTATAACAACTCCATGGCGCACAGCTTATGATGCACAAGGCGCTTCGTTAAATGTCACAGTTCATCTGCATAAGCACGTCTCCACTTCACGATAAATTTATCGCCGAAGAACTCATGATTATCGTACAATGTCCATACACTACGCGATTTTTCAAAAAATCTCCTGCTTTTTATCGTTTTAAATCAAACATGTCAAAAGATCCAATAACCAATCAGAAGCCCTTTTTGGACGATTATTGGATTCTCGCCCGAAAAATCGTTACCATACACTAGCACGATAATTTGGCTCCTTACGCGATAATTGAAGGATCCGCCCGATAATCGCTCTAGTGTATGGCCAGCTTTAGAGTAACCTCTGCTTTTGGAGTCTGCTAAATCACCATTCCCATTTGCTCAGTGTGGGCAACTGACATAGAGCGGCAGAGGCAGAGATATCACCAATATTTCTGCCTTTGCCCTATGAATAAATGTAAAAAAATCTTCATATTAACTTAAACATCATAAGTTTATGATTATGATACAAAATGTTTACAAGTAGAAAAAATATAATGGCAATGAATCCAAAAGGGATCTAATTATTTGCGAAAAGGAAACAAGAAATCCAATTAAAATGTACACATTCTACTATCACAAGTTACGTATTAGAGGTGCACCAAGCTGCAGTGTCACTGATTGCTGTATCAGTTATGATTTGGTAATGTTGTTGTCATTTTGCATACTATATATTCATTTAAGTTGGAATTATTTTTATTATATTTTATTTGCCATTATAGTTTGTTTAGCAGAATTTACAGATGATTTTCCAAGACTGGAGTTTACTTAGTATGGAAAGAAGGATTAGAGTGCAGTCTAGCTAATTTATTGCACAAACATACCAGATTTTACATCCATTACAAACACAGCTTCAGCAATAATAGCTGCTTTTAGCAAAGTACAAGTAATTGTGCCTAAACTACTTACAGACACACAGTGAAACTTTTAATAAGTCGAGGTCAGTAAGTCATTTATCAATAGGGAGGATTTGAAGAAATCCAAATCCTTGCACTCAGATGGTAAATCAAATGTAACCTAACTGCCCCCGTGTCATGTCTTTGTCTCTGTTTTTTGTCAGAGGAAAGACAGACTTGTATTCACAGCCTCTTAACAGCTTTAAAACTATTTCTTCCAAGAAATCTATGTTACCCATTGACATTTGCAGTGCTTTATTTGTAAAAAAAAAAAAAGAAGGTGCAGGAACCCACCCCTCATCAGCCCTTATTCCACACCCCCC
>WWET01004683.1:33290-44824 GCA_011038615.1 Limnodynastes dumerilii | reverse complement strand
AAGAGTGAAGGGGTGTGGGACCGCTGGTAAGAGTGAAGGGGTGTGGGGCAGCTGGTAAGAGTGAAGGGGTGTGGGGCAGGTAAGTGTTGGCAGATAGGTGTCTGAAAGTACAGATGGGCAGTGTAGCAGACGAGGAAAATGTGATAGCTACTTAGTTATTGTGTGATATATGAATAGTAGTAGGTTACCCATTTTCCACGTATGATTCCTGTTGTAATGACAAGTGAGGTCCGATTGCAGCGGTGATAGAGTTTGGGTTTGGACTCATCAGAACTATATTTTCCTTGCTGGGTTTTTACTTGTCTATATGTTTTGGTGAGAGTAAACAAATAAAAATACTGGCCTGGATTCACAACCGCGGACGTATTGCACATACGTCCTTAATTTACCGATAACAGCTACTACTCATGCCCACTATTTTATGTAATCTTTGTATCGCTTTGTTACGTAGATTTCATATATGCGGTCCTATAGACCGCATATATGCAATCTACATAAAAAAACGATAAATAGATTACGGAAAATAGTACATATATCTGCGACTGTGAATCCGGGCCTGTATGCTTAAAACAACATTAAAAAAACCCAATATGTGTGTGTTGTAGACATCCATATTTCAACTATATTCCAGGCGCTTGAGAGGGAAAACGGAAAGTATTCTCTGACTGTAATGTGAATTCTTTATGTGCGACTGGATTTCTTTATGTTACAGATATGTCACTAAAGTGGACCAGCGATTGTGGCTCCCTGCAGATCTACTGCTGAGAAATCCAATCGCAGAAAAAAATCCAATCTCTGCATCCAGATGTAGGTTTTGGAAGTGTACAGTCCTGTAGCTAAGCGGCCGATCAGACATGATGGATGCAGCAGGTAGAGTTAACACGGGGCCCAATCCAGATCTGAGCACAAATGGTAGCACATCATGCGTGAAGTACTTGCGCGCTGTAATGGAGGGTTTGGTACGTTCAATCCACATGTGCAAGTAAACGGGACCTCTGGATGGGAAGTAAATAATGGCCGGTGGCGCAAGGGCACAAAGTAACAAGCTCTCTGCTGCTATATCTCCAGATACACTCTGCATCTTCAGGGCTGTGTAATGTGTTTGAAAGGGTCACACACAGTTATCAATAAAAAGTAAGCTGCGGTTGTAGCGTTTATGCTCTAAAGCAATGGAAAAATGCATTTACAGGAAAATATAAAAAAAAATAATGAAAAATTAGTTACATTTACAGTACTCTAAAAAGAAAAACCACCACTCCTTACACTAGCAGTGATTCCATATCTGGTTAATGTATTTACTTAAACAACAGTCAAGCTCAGAGGCACGAAGGATCTGATTCAGACTTAAGAAGGTGCTTAAAATGAGAGGAAAGTCACTCCTAGGATAAACCATGTTGATTTTAGGGAGAGTCAAGTTAATTGTATTCTTTGCATGCAGAGATATAGCTTTGAATTGCTTATTGCACACAGATACTGACCAGCTTTGCATTACACTGTTATTTAGACTTGGGCTGGGAAAAGCCACCTCTCAACTTTAATACGGATTGCAACAGATGAAATATGACTCCCCTGCAATCAACATGGTTTAGCCCAGGAGTGACTTTCCTCTCTTATTTTAAGCACCTTCTTAAGTCTGAATAAGGTCCTAAATTATCTTCTGAATGAGAGCTCTCTGACTTACACATGACCTGCAGTAGGAGCAAATTTTCCAAAGTAAAGTAACCTTTGTTATGTCTGCACTCTGACCAGGATTGGGAGCACTTGCCATGGACGTCCTTACCGTACATTGACTGTGTGCCTCCACCCCCTTCCTCCCTCTACACGTCCCTCAGAACACAAGCCCCAGGCAGCAGGGTTGCATTCAGATCTGTATAGGACGCCCCTGTGTGCTCCTTAGTTCTAAGCATCCACCAAAGCAAATCATAGAAACGTCTCGCTTATGTTTATGGTCAGATCTGGATTGGGGCCAGTCAGTCTAACCTGGATTGCAATATGCTCCGGTCACTATGATAACAACAACTAATGTTTCAATGACACAGCTGTCAACACAACAATAGCTCTAAAAATGTTAAAACAACTATATTATAAAAAAAAATTATTTCCTCACCTTGGACTGGATCCACACATAGGCCCGGATTCACACCACCAGATGTATTGCATATACGTCCAGAGTTTACCGATATTTGATACCGCACATGTGTAGTATATTTTTAACGTAATCTACTTATCTTTTCGTTACTAAGATTGGGTATATGCTGTCTTACTGACTGTATATACACAATCTACATAACGAAAAGATACGTAGATTACGTAAAAAAAGATGCTACGCATGCGCAGTATGAAATATCGGTAATCTCCGGACGTATATACAATACATCTGGTGGTGTGAATCCTGCCCATAGTGACAATAGCCCACATAGCACGCAAGGTGCATAAGTGAGCTGAATGGACTGATGGTAACAACCATCGTGGGATTTACAAACAGAGGGACAGTGCTTCCCCTCTGCACTAGGGTGGGTGGGGTGAATCATGCAAGTTTACAGTGTAAGTGTCGGATGGGCTGCTGATCCATAAGTGCGACTTAAAGCTGCTTTATAGCAATGTAAGTCACACTTGTTACGAACGAGAGAGGGGAGTGACAGGGGAGTTCTCTCTCATCTCTAATTCGAACGGACAGACTCCCGCATGTATGGAAAACATGCTCCCACCCACTCTCTGCTTCAGGTTACCTGTCTGCCCTCTTCACCCTAAAAACATAATGGAGATTTGTGCCACAACTTAATCTCCGGGTTTAATAATTATTTTGTGTAAAATAACGGCTCAAAAATATCAGCTGGGAATTAAGTTGTATCGCTATCAATCCTTTAGTGTAAATAACATGCACAACATAATCTTAAGTGAGTTAAGAAGAAATTTTTTACATGCAACAGCACCACCTTGTGTAGAAAACAAAAATTACAAAAAAAATGTAAATGAAAAATAGCTTGTAACTCTATTAATGTAGATAATATTCACTGTATTTATAATACAAGAAATAAAATTATAAGCGTTCTTTGACATTATTGCCGTTAAGCTCTTGTTTAAGATTCCTGTGAGTGCAACTTTTATACTTGTTGTTATTTTAAGTCATAGATGGATACCCAAAAATGTGTGCATGTGCATGAATCTGAGCAACCCGACTGTAATGCAAATCAGCTCAATACAGACTTTTGATTATTGATACTATGGACATCTTCTGACAGGGGGCAGGTCACAGTCACATGTGGGAGGGGTTTAGTTTTATAATGTAGACTATAAGTAGGGACTTACGATCCATTATCACTTGAAATGGCTGAAAAGTTAAAGTTAAGGTGGGGTTCTGGTGTTGGAAGCTCATGCAAGCATGGGGTATTGGCTAATTAAACCTTGGCACAGATGCATAGGTCCACTATCAGGGATTCTACCATCCCAGCATGTATGTTCTAGATATCTACTGTTCTTGATTTGTTGACAGCAGGAGGACTTCTCACATCTGTGAAGGGAAGGAATAGGAATCACAGTTATTCTCTGTATAATAAAGTTAAATGTCCCTGGCCATAGAAAAATTATTATGTTTTTGATTACATAGGTTAAAGCTGGCCATACACTGGGGCGACTATCTATCCCAGAGGTGCTCTGATAAAGGGGACAATTTCCCGCTAGGGAACCATACAGCTCTCCTGCTGGGATCCATAAACCTAGCAGAAGAGGTAGGCATTTAATAAGCTGATTGGCTCAGCTTACAATATCAAGCGCTAACACCCAATATAAATTGAGCATATAAAATAATCATACTAGCTTATTTCTAGTACGATTATTAGTCATTTGAAGAATCCTGCCCGACTATACACTACAGCAAGTATTGACCCAATCACCCAATAACTGAATGATCGGGTCAATAATCGCTCTAATGTATTTACATAAAAGTAACCAAGAGCATATTATTTTTATGGTTCCAACAAAGACAATTACACAAAGTATTACTAACTCGGGCCTATATTAAGCTGGCTACACCCTCATTTATAATCACGTCAATCAGTAGATAAAACAGTTACAAAAAATCTCTCTCCCGATCATCGGATTATTCAGAATACGCATTCAGGGAGGGGGAGAGGGGGAGAGAGAGAGGGGGAGAGAGAGAGCATTAACATTTCTCTATTTTATTTTAACTACTTAATTACAGATAACTGACAACAAAACACTAATTTGTTTACAGAAACATTACAGAAGATTACAGAAACAGAACCAATACCAATGAATGGTTTCTATAATTTACTATTACGCTTTAATAATTTGTGTAGATGCTGTCCCTGTGCAAAATAATGACCATTTAACAGTTCAAGTACATAGAACGATGATATTGGACCAGATATTGAAAATAAGAGAGGAAAGTTACTCCTGGGCAAAACCATGTTGATTTCAGGGGGAGCCGGCACACTGCAAATGTGTGCTCTTTAGCAATAATGCACAGAACATATTTGTGTACAGCACTATCAGCAAGCTCAGGTTAGATGCGGGTAACCAAAAACTGACAGGAACTGGTGTATTGTGTGTGCATTGTATGGCGTCTGCTTGCCCATATTTAATGCAGGAAAAGGAAAAATACTAAACATTCATTTGTAATGTGATTTTTTTTTCTTAATGAATACAGTGACCAGAGAGAATAATGTAGATAATTGTTATTGGATCAGATTCAGAGATTAGAGATAATAGAGGAAAGTTACTCCTGGCCAAAACCATGTTGATTTCAGGGGTAGTCATGTTTATCATTGAATTGCTTCCTACACACAGATAGTGACCAGCATTACTTTTACACTGTCTTTTAGACTTGGGATAGGAAACATCACCTCTCAACTCTGATACTATTTGCAGCAGATGAAATATGACTCCCCTGCAATCAACATGTTTTTGCCCAGGATTAATTTTCCTCTTATTTTCAATCTTTGAATCAGGTCCATTATGTATATATGGACCAATTGTAAGTGTCACTTGTTTATATGACCCCCTAATAATTAGCGATAATAATAATAAACATGGGGATTTGAGAGACCATGCTACTTTACAATATGTAATTATCTTTTCTTCATTTTATTTACAGCAGCTATGTGTATGGTATTATGTTTAAGATCCAGACGTGCTCATAAATGTACCACCTGCTGGTTTGATGTCTATATGGGACGTTTGGAACAGAGTCCAGAATGGATTGTTATCCAGAAACCCAATCCTATATAAGGAAGTAGTTTTATGGGCACAAGTGAACAGACCAATGATGCAAATTCCGTAACCTTTCCTCTTAGTTTCCCATTTCAAATGAATACCATATAAAAGTGAATAATTTGTTTATGTTACGTATTTAGCATGATGGATGAGCACATAACTAAAACACAACGGACTTTAGAAATTTATTACAAACCCCTTTACACAGATTTCCTTAACATAGGACATTATAGACAGGTTATTTCTATTTCCTTGTCATGTCAACATATTCCTTTGCGATTTTTCAGAGATTGATGCAACATTAATCTTAACAATATTTGCAACCATTGCTAGTGGGTTGACAAAATATCTTCACTTCATAAACAAGACCGTAAGTTTCATAAACAATCAATACAATCTTTACCAACAAGTATAAAAATAGCTGTTTTGACAATTACTAAAACAATGCCAATTTTCAATGTAATGACAAAAATAAGACAGTGGGTGAACATCATAAGTGTATAGAGGTCATTAATACTGGTTCTATCCACAACATATCTACCCCTCCTCTTTGTAGAGACTGGGAAACTGTGGTCGTTAATTGTTTAAAGCACATCAAACCAGTATCCTGGGAAGGAGTGTTGGCTAAAGTACACACAGATGGGCATTCTAGTGATCTATAGGTGAATAATGAGCCATCTGTACATTTACAGTTCCATGTTTGAGCTGAAAGTATTTTACAACCTTAGTAGTAATGAGAGAATTGTTATCACTCCCAAACTTGTAAAAAGTTAAATGTTTATACATAATGGATGTCTTCTGTGTTAAAGAAGGACTATAAATAGGCTGCTTTAGTGGTGTCTGGATGATCTTGCTGCATCACACTTGCTTGTTAATGCCCTTAACCTGCTTTTCCAAGCACAAAATTCTACAGGCTACATGCAACTTTAAATGCGAATGCACATGCAGTACCTTGCTTCAAGAATGTGTGTGAGAGCATCAACCACGTGCCACGCCCCATCAGATTGCGACCACTTCCGGACATTGCACCGGGAAAACAATGCAACGCTTTGCAATGCTCAAATTAGTGTTCCGGTATAGGGCTTTGTCATCAATGGAAGTCACCTTGTTTTAGAATACATATCTGAGTATTTTGGTAAAATGTTTGAAATTAAACATTTAAGAGTGTAGCAAAGTAAAAGCAACACATGCAAGTAAAAAATTATTGGCCACTCCTAAGGCATGGCCAAGCATCGGAGTCTGAGTTGTAGACTGCAGCTTACCATATAGCACATGGTAAGATTTCAGGTCATTATACATCATTAGATTTATACAGCTTAGGATGGCAAGAAAGAGTGCAGTAATACCAACTAAAATGCTGCAAGTGTTGTGTGAAAGGGAGACACACACTGCTCTGATCTGCCCTCCTGCTCATACATGTGGATATTGGCTATTACAAAGACCATGTTTTTATTTGGCACAGAAAGTCTCTTCTCACACCCTGTATGAATGCGAGGAGGAAGCCAGAGATTTCTGAACTTAATACATCTCGCATACATTGTGCATAGACCATTTTTAAATATTATTGTCCAACTATCCTCATTTGCATGGGGCAACCAATTAATTGTACCACAGATATGCACAGTATTTAATTCACGCTCCTCATGGTCAACCGCCTTTCCCTTTAGTCATCTTCTCTTTTCTCTCCCCTTTTCACTTTCCTTTTTCCCGTCTTATCGAGTGCAGAATTTGCTATTTTTGTCCTAAGACTGGCTCTTTTTCCACTGATGTCTATGCTAAAGTCTCCCCTACAATCTGTTCACCAGTCTTTTTGATATTTTATGGTGTATTTGTGATTGTTTATTATCTTGTTTTTCTTCTCAATAAAGAATGAATACTTTATTTAATTAAACTGAAGCCTTAAGCATAACTTATTTTTTTTATATATTGTGACATAATAATAAACAACTTTCAGAAATAACATACAGTTACCAGAACAGCTGTATACAACAATCAATGGCTGCATAGTTTAATCTGCAATAATGTTGAGTCTAGTTAATTAACTTAATGAAACATTCTAGGCACTTTTCAGATAAATGCTACGGTAGGATCCTGGTGTTGGAAGTCCAATGCAGCGAGGGTGGAGTTCTATTGTAGTCTGGTTTACCAATGAGAGCAGTGGCTATACCACGTACAACCCAATAATCAGGGCTATTTCCCCACTTCACTGATCCAAATAGGATTGGCCCCACATTAGACAGATAGAGGGCTGTAACTAGAAATTTTAGTGCCGACTCAAAAATAGCGCCCACAACCTTATATGAATAACCAGTTTAACCTTACAAATTAACTTATTGGCTCCTCATTTCGGCTTTGCGTCCTGGGCGGCCGCCCCTATCACACTCCCTTAGTTATGGCCCTGGTCAGATCATTTTGGAATTTGAAACAATATGAAGCCACCCCCTCGCCCACGTCTACATGCCATAACCTGTCCTCTCTTGTGGAGAATTAAGCACGTGGATTTGGTAGAACACCCCATCGGACGGATCTCCTAGCATACAGAACGGAGTTCCATACACTAGGAGATCTGTAGCGTGCCATCCGGCGCACACATTCACAGTTGTAATGTAATGTGAATGGAAACATGGTTATTAGAGGACAGCATTTTTGGACAGTTTTGTTGGCATATCAAAACGCTACATGATAGATGAACCAATCAGTCGATAATCATCTGATTGCCTAATTATCATATAGTGTGTAGCCACATTAGGAATAGTTGCTTCTTAGGTGCGTATATTTAGTCAAGGACTTACTGCGCATTCTTAGCAGGTCCTTTATGTAATCTACGTACCAGTTCGGTACACAGATTGTCTTTAAATACCGCACATAGTATTTTAGGTAAAAAGAAGCAGCGTAATGCCGCCAAGGGGGAGGGATTTAGATTAGCCGGGGGGGGGAGGCTGGGAGCGTCAATGTCTGTGCGGACAGCCCGGTTTATGTATAGAAGGTTTCACTTCTTGACACCTTGCTGGAAAATTATTTGGTGAGAATAACCTTAACATGTACCTTAAAAAAATATGAACAATTCTGTAGTAAAATTTTAATGGCCAAAATGATTCCAAAAGACCGTCTTATAGTGGGAAACTGTATGTCAATTCTCCAGCATATTTTTAAACATAGAAGCAGAGAGAACTTTTTCCTTATTGTTCTTTAACTAGTGAGGAGTTTTCCCAAGATGCAATGTTCAGGCTAGACATAACCCATAGCAGCCAATTCACCTGTCCTCACATAATCACATAAAGTAACTTACTGTAGGAAGCCATAATGTATTTGTCACATTAATGGCTTCATTGTCACATTAATATCTCATCATGTTACTCAATTACAGAGAAGTTCCTTTCCTTTGACGCTGTGTGAAGTAGGAGATTTAGTGCACAAAATCCACCCAAGTCCTTAGTAGATGTAGAGTCTCTGTACTTGCATTGCACAGTCCATTCTTTATTAAATCCACTGTAAAAGTCTACTTTTCAGAAGTGGTCCAACATCAGTACATATGTAAGAGCAATTGGAGAAACTCAATAGTTATCTTTTCTTTTATTAAATAGCTGTCATCACAACTCATCCTGAAAAACACATAATATAAAATCATTATAAATACATATTTTCACAACCAAAAGGCATAATATAAGTATTTTAGTTATTTTGTAGAAAAACACTTAAAACATTGGCAATATTTTAATAGACATACATTTGGGCTGATGCTGCTAATATAAGTGATTATGATTCAGATATAATATTGAAAATGAAATAAAAACTACATAAAGTGTGAGCATCAATACATTTGCTATTTACCTTTTTAGAATGTCTTTGCAGACTTTTAATAGATTCTAGTTTTGCAGTTATTATCTTGACTATTTCTGTGGCATCTCTTGAGTCTACATGTTCACCTAAAATATGTTTCTGTAGAGGAGAAAGAGGAAGAGACATTTACAATAGAAACAACAGATATGCAACCGCTGCTATCCTTTCTCTAACTCCATGTAAAAGCCCCATTGTTAACATGCGGTAGGGGAAGGGTACAGAAAAAGATCTGCTGGTCGGCTGCCTAAACTGAGCAATCGGAGGAGAAGGACCCTAGTCAGGTGATCAAGAACCTGATTGTCAGAGGTACAGTATTTCTCTGTGGGGAGAGGAGAACCTTGCATGCACGCAATGGGAAATTCTGTTTATGATGCATGGAATAAAGTTGAAAACCGAAATGTGGTCATGAAAACAGGTCATAAAGGACAGAAAGAAAGCTTATGGCAGAAAGAGTGCACGGCTGCTGGGGGAAGATGGTCTGTCAGAAAGCAAAGCCTGGATAACCAAAGTTACACAGCTGTGATACCAGGGAGGATGTAACAGACTGCTGATCATGGGCTGCATCCAGACTTAAGTAAGTGCTTGACATTAGTTACTCCTGGGCTAAACCATGGTGATTGCAGGGGGAGTCAAGTTAATTGTATTCTTTGCATGCAGGAATATATCTTTGAATCACACTGTTATTTAGACTTGGGATAGGAAACATCACCTCTGAACTCGAATACGGTTTACAACAGATGAAATATGACTCCCCTGCAATCAACATGGTTTAGCCCAGGAGTAACTAATTTCAAGAATTTACCAAGTCTGGATCCAGTCCGATATCTTTAATTGACTACCAAAATTCAGCAATAAGGTACTAAAAACAATGACAAAATTTACCAGAGTAAAGATTTCAGGCAGTTAAAAGTGAATCATAGCTGTGTGCAATATATACAGAAAAGGTGTATTACAGCATGATCAAAACATTAAATCATAGAACTGGACGGCAGATAAGAACCACTTGGCCCATCTAGGCCGCCCCTTCCACCCACCCACTACCCTTCCTAAAACTTCCCCTGAACCCACCAGTTATTATATAGAGAACCCTTTTCACTTACTCACTCACCTCCCAGAAGCCACACTCCCTACCACACACATACACTAGGGTTAACTGTTAGCAACCAATTAACCTACTAGCATGTTTTTATTTATGGCATTAAAATAAACTATATGAGACATTGTACCTTTTTAGATCCCCGATAGGGATAGAACTTCACAGTGGGATAACCATTGATGCCTGCGGATTGGCATGTGTGTCCATAAGCTTGGCAGTCCATTTTTCCAGCCTTTACCTTACCTTTAAGAAGCTTGATAAAAAAAAAGAGAAAGTTATGTCAGAACAACTTGGCAGTTATTTTTCTTCTATTCAAAGTCACATGAAGGTAGAAGAGCCACTTATATAATAAATAAATATATTTGAAGGTTCTATGTCCAGAGGGAACAATTCCAGGACAACAAATAACAATCATTAACTAATGTTCACTTTCGCATATGTAGAAAAAGTAACAGTGGGAACAGGTGAAGCGTAAAAATGGCTTCCGGAATGAGCACATAAACCAATCAGGTGTGCTTATTAAAATTCAACAAAGTGAATACTTGGGTAAAACTGCAGTTTAAGAAACACTTTAAGGAAGCGTTTTGTGAAAACTGTGCAAATAAAAGTACAATATAACACAGTGATTCATTTTTGGGTATTACTGCAAGAGGTTTATAATGCCTAACCTATGCTAGATTCAAGTTCAAATATAGCAATAGATTTCATAGGTGTATAACCAAACAATCACAAAATACAAATAGTAAATCACACTGCAGTGAAGCATTCTGATTTGTTTAACCCCATGATGGCCCTAAACCCTATCTGATCCTATTTCAGATGTGGTCCTTGGCGTTCAGGTCATTGTGACAACTTTCATCCTAATAAAGTACCCTGCTGCCGAAGCTGCCTAAGCTATAGGTAAATAAACACACCTCTGACAGAGGTAGAGAGTATAAAGGAGGTGGAGTATTGGGCTCTAACTGTCATTAACCCTTAAAAAGACACATTCTTTGCTGGTCTCTGTGCAAAGAGGCTGGTTGCCGAGTGCAATGGACAGAACCACTGACAGCTTGTGCTTACCCTGGCTAGATATTCAAATTCAGGAGCAAAATTCCTACATGGCCCACACCACGGAGCATAGAAATCTAAAACCCAGTGATCTCTGCCACTCAGCACTTTTTCATTGAAGCTTTCTGGAGTGAGATCAACAGCAACTTTAGGTAGATATCTACACAAAGGAAAAAGCAAAAACAAAAATGCATTCATCTTATTTTCTTTTTGTCTTATAAAGCAAAAAAACCCCATTGAACCTCCCCCTTCCTGACTATATAATACAATGTTTGGATTAAAAAAAATATACATGATATTGAGATATATATAT
>WWET01004683.1:0-15701 GCA_011038615.1 Limnodynastes dumerilii | reverse complement strand
ATTCTCTATCCTGTGTGTATGTTACAGATAGAATGGTATAGTCTGTTGCTGGTAATGGCAGTGATACTGAGGCATTTCCTTTTCTGTGTTTCTGTTGCTAGCAGATTATGCACCTGTTTTATTTACCTATAAATTGATCTGAGCAACTTCCATTGTGTGTGCATATTTATAAAGTAGGTTATACATACGAGTGAGCCTGGGGTCATATGGCAGCAATGTACGCAGATGACTGATCCTTTTAGAAAATGTTCATGACAACTTTGTTTTTGAAAACTATGTCATACATTCCCTAATTTCTGAAATCTCTATGAATACATACCAAATTCTCCTCTATCCAGCGTGACAATTTCAGGGTCATCATCATATATACCTTAAATCGAGAAACGAAGAGAAATTTACCACAAGAAATGAAATAATGATTTAACATTAACATATTTTAGTAACTTTTTCATGAAAAATCACCAAAAAATACCAAACAGCAAATCAAATCATTTTTAAGAGGAGACACCATGTATAGGCTTCCTAGCCAAGGAAATATACATGGACATAGGTTAATTAAGAAAGATACCATCTGATCCATCCAGTGATCACTAAAGCAGTGAGAAGGTTTTATGGTTTTGCCCCTTACAGTTCAAATCTAAGATCGTCCATACATATAGCACAGAATCAATATATGTGATCACACACTGGCATAGGCAAAGCCATATTTGAGTTGCTTTCTGAATAACCTTATTACAACTGGAAAGGTGGAAAAGCAGGCTGGCCAATAAACAGTGCATATACTGACAAGCCATTGACCTTAAAAGAACGTGCAGGTATTGTTTACCAGAGTTATTAGTCAGAGAAGTATAGCACATCCAGTTAATGTTACAGCTCTATAGTTAGCTAGGGATTTAATTTACTGCAGAAAGGCAAACATAACCATCCTCACTCTGCTGTTTAGAAAAAGGCAGACATATACTGTTCTCTGCGTACATCCATTTATTGCGGCCATTTTTACTTTAATAGAAAACACTATGGTATCACAACAAGCATCAGTGGTCATGTCTCTACCCTGTATAATGTGCAATAACCTAAGATATAGCAGCATGAAATGTGCTGTTCGCTCAAGTAGAAAGACAAACTGAAGTAGTACAACCACATCCTGGTGAATGAAGGAGCATGACGAAACGGAGCATTGTAACTTGTGAACAGTTACTGAGTCCATTGAGTGTTATATTAGCAATCATTTGGGAACATCCAGCCAAACAGCAGCGAAAAATGTGAATAATCTGCCTGCTTTAGCCAGGAAGCATCCTGCTACACAAGTGTAACTTACATCGAGCGAATACCAAAATGCATCTTACACAGAGATGCTGCTTACCACTTTAGCACCCTACTTTAAAATGGCCACTCAAAAGCTAGTGACACATTAGCACAATGGACTGTAGCAGTTAGAGATGCTGCTTCTTAAGAACCGTTGTTTAAGAAATGACCTACTATGCACGGGTAGTAGGTAATTTACGCATTCTACGTATCATTTAGGTACCGGTATGTCGATTGATACATAAAGTATTTATTAGCAAATAGCAACATTAACTAAACTGTACAGGGGGGGCTATTGGGCTGTCTTGTGAAGTCATTTCCAGCCTTCTGAACAATACAGCATTGTTCCTCCTATAGAAAGAGGGGAGCTTACAATGGATGGGCAAGTATACTACTATAGCAACACATATAGCTATATAAACCTCTACTAAAGGCAGAATACACATACCAAAGTCATAGCGATAATAATTCCAGCTCTCATATTGGCCTCCTTGCTGCTGATCTTCCAGGCCCTTTTCCCCATATTTATCGTACTTCTTTCGAAGGTCTTCATCTTTCAGAACTTCATACGCTCTGTTTATTTTCAGAAATTTGTCATGTGCTTCAGGATCATTCTAGGATGAAAAGCAAATCACTGGTAAATAGAACACAGAGGAAAGTCACCATTACTTAATGTATTCCCTGTCAGGAGCAACCACCAACCAATCGGGTGCTTTGTTCTGACCCACCTGTCTAAAAACTGCTGTAAAGTGTTTACTGTGTCTGCAACCCCTTACCAGACTAATTATTCTTCGTAGGATTACAATCAGCACTGTCTGGACAAGTACATCGTTCTTAACAGTGGGAGCCACCGCTGCAAAACTTATTTTAATTTTTATTTCTTTTTTTTTATTTTTTTTTTTAAGAAAGACTGCTGAAAGCTAATTTTGAAAAATATAACGCTTTTAAATTTTTTTAATGAATGGTTGAGTATGCTGATCAGCATGCATCGCCATTCATTATGGTGGTAACGCCGCCGCAGAATTGCAGGGAGGGGAGCCTTAGGGTTAGGCTGCAAGGAAGGCAGGGTTAGGGTAATGTAAGGAGAGTGTTTAGGTAAGGGTTAGGTTTAAATTCACTCACCATAGGATCTTCTTTCATCTGTTGATCGATTGCTTTTCCCGAGAGGCAGAAGCAATCAATTTCCAAACCAGTTGCAGGAAAACCTGCCTTTTCGAAAAAGGGCTGTCCGCAGTGGCTACTTACAACCGTTCTTAATGTTTAATAAAAAAATATATTTTCTTTAAAATAAATTTTAAATGAAAGAAAAATGGGACTGTTTTGATCTGTTTTTTTGTGTTTACTTTGGCTTGGTTTTATGTCAATGATACACCATGCTGTATATTTCTGAAAATTTTCAACAAAAATCTATAAAAAAAAAAACAAACAAAAAAGTTAAATCAGCTCTAGCCAATTCCTATAAATGACACTTCGATAATGAGGTTAGGTTGTACTTGCAAGTATAATATAGGCATGCTGATGATCTACATACTGACCCAGATTTCCCTTAGCTCATTAACAGACAAAGACTTAGGACTGGATTCACAGGTGCGCAAATGTGTTATTTACGTGCGCGTTTTTACGATTTGTTAAACTGGGCATGCCCAGAATGCAAAAATCCGCACATGAAACATAGCTACATGATCCATGCACATGTACCTCATCCTTCCGACTGATTCAAGCAGGAGTCCAACACTAGCCCCGCATGCGTAGCTAGAGGGTCAAGACACGCAATGCAAATGCTCCACACGGACTAATAATGTAGTGACGAGAGATTGACAAGCAGCAGTGCCTTGCGTAGCAAAACATACGCACGTAAAAAGTTAAGGTAGCCCATGACCACTTGTAAGCTGCTGAAGCCTGTTGTACTATATGAAAGTCCATGCGTCCTTACACACTGCACATAGCCATCAGCTGCTGCGTAATGTTTTTCAATGCACATCTGCGATTAATTAACTCACACAAGACTCACCTATTTAAAGCAATTGTTTAATGCTATTAAATAAATGAATTTCAACACTGAGAACGTAGCATTTTCTTTCATGTATTTAAGTCTATTTTCATATAATGATAAAGCGAACATTTATTTATTAAATAATTTTAACAATTAACTTAGTTCAACCATTATGCTAATTTGTTTGTATAAAAATGTTAAGATCTTTTAAGATTTCTTAGTTAACAAAATATAATATTGTATTTAAAAAAAAATCTGGAATTGTTTTAAGCAAATAACTTCAATTTTTGTGATGCAAATTAAGATTATTAACATTACATATTAAATTGAAAAAAAAAACAAAAACCCAGCAAAGTCTGTGATGAAAAAAGAATGGCTGAATCTCTACAAAAAAATAAAAGTACCCAAACGTACGCATGATTCACGGGCCATATACTAGGTACTTTCCTATTCCTACATACAGCAAACTTACACACAGGAAAATAGGACCGAGTGTGTGGGTGTGGTTTGCAGCTGCCACTGCTATCGTCGCATCGCACTCGCATGTATTTACAATGCGTATTTTTAGGCAAGCACACAATTTCAATCGTAAGTGTGAATCCAATCCCTAGAGATTGTATACCACACACAAACACACAGAAAGTAATTACGGGTGCCCTGCAAAAAACAAGAAAACAAAAAAATAAAAATAAGAATCTGAACAGGGTTTATACCCATTAATATTTTCCTAGGGAATCCAACAGACAATACAATAGAAAAATAATTTATTGGGCTTCGAGGTATAATTAATTAACCTTTTAAGTTAACACCAAGCACTGTGTCAGAAGCAGGAACAACATAACATTGGCAAAGACTCATGAGTCAACACTAAGAAAGAAATAAAAGGTCTGAGTCTACTTGATAAGAAATAAGCAGCCTTAATGCACCTATTCTACTATTGCATATGCTCACGTATGAAGTGTCGCACCCTGATAAACGGATGGAACTCTGAACGGATTGCAACCAATTCATACTTTCAGAGTTCAAATGCATCATCTGCTTGTCTTGCGCGTTCCGCATGTGCGAGTAAGCTTTTGGTATTAAACCTGGATCCAGCCCTATGTCTGCCCAAACAAAGGGCTTGATGACACTTTATTTGAAAATCAGGACAGGACGGCAGATAAGAAGCACTTGGCCCATCTCATGCACCCGTATAATGATTCACATAACAGAAACTGTAGACTGTAACAGAGAAGCAACAGGAATCACATGGCCCAAGAGATCCTCTATACTCATGGAAGAACATGATCACGTTAAGGTATTAATTCCCTGCAAGTATAAGAGTGGGAAGATGTCCTTTATAATCATAGAAAATTATATATTTCAACCCTTAAAGATTTAACAGGTGTACTTCCAGGTAGTAATGTCCTATTCACATACCGGTAGTTAGATTCCAAATTTAAATTGTAGTACTCAATTTTTAGACTCCTCTTTGTGTTCAGTATGAACTATATGCACTCTGCACCTAATCGAACACCTCCTAGGCTATTCATAGGAACCTGTGGCATTCCAGATGTTGTGAAACAATACCCAGCATGCTCTAACAGCACAGGTATAGCTAATATATGGCAAAGCTTGATGGGACTTGTAGTTTCACAAGACCTGGAGCATCACATGTTGTCACATTTATGTGGACAGCGCACCCCCATGCCACTTCACTCTGATGGACGGAATTTAGCAGACTTCTGCGTCCCATAGACATATCTTAACTTCTCCGTGCGTATGCTTGTGTGGATGTAGCGAACGTATGTGCAGAAGTACCTGACCCAGCCCATACTGTACAATTTAAATGCCTCCCACACCCACATTACAGATTCTCCCATGTATGGAGAATAGTCACACCCTGTGGCACGGAGTTGTTCACATGCGGAAATCAACTCTGTACGTCGCGAGATCCGATGTGTAACATCTGACGCACGCATATGCGCACGTTCCAAAAAAAAACGCCAACTTAAGCACCGGCATGCATATGTTTGCGAACACATTATAAATAAAAGGCTCCTGCGAAGTAGACTAGTTACTTATCCTAAATAAACATAATAACAACCTAAAACCTCACTACCATTTTTCTCCTGAAACATCCTAATAACACACAAAGGCAGTGACACCAAATAGAGGGAGACTAATAGGAACAAGATGTAACCATGGATCGTAAACACGCATAGTACTGAGTGTACACATGGGTGTAACATGCCTTCCACAGCCAGATATCTGACATCACTGCAAGGCACTGGATAAGTGAAGTACATGTGCATTTGTTCCCAATGGGACAATTTCTTTATATAGTCTATAGAGTATTTTGACAAATAATTTTACATGTGCCAGGATATATTATAAAGTTGGCATATGATGCTCACAGTTTCACCATTTAAGCAGGGGGACATTGTGAGAAGTTATAACAGTACTCCCCGAAAAAAAAAAGTGAGGCTTAAACAATATATTTACTTAAATACTATGGATATGAACTCATAACCTTATAAATAAAAAGACAAGTGCCCTAAGACCGGGGATACTAGGACATGTATATCAGCCTTTATTCTTCCATATAAAACTAATAAACTGTCCATAAAAGGAAAAACAAAACCCTGAAGCTAAAAGATTTGTGTGTAACACAATTGTTCTAAGTCAAGAACAACTCTTAAGAGCCTACTCTTACCATCTGCCTCTATGTCTCCCATAAGAGAGTACTGCACTAGCAGGTGAGTCCAAATCTCTGTATGCATGAAACAACTAAAACACTTCTGAAACACAGGCGTTGATCGACAATAGAAGATGGAACTCTTCCATATGAGATTGTAAAAGAAAAAAAAAAAGAAAAATCGATTTTCAACATTTTATAGAAGGAAAAATGGGAAGTATAAAAATTTACATGTATGCAGATTTCTTTGGATATTGGTTGCAAGACAAAACACACTGGGCAAATTGTACTGATGTACACAAGTAAATTGAAATTACTACCATCGTTGGCTCCCATATGATATCTATTATGAAATGCTATCATTTCTTAAGACTTTCAACAGACTTTTAATAGACAAACATTAACAACAACATTTTATTTTAAAACTCTGGATCTGGCCCATATAGATCCTTAAATAATGGTGGGAATTGCTGCTTAGAAAGTGCTACTTTAGAAATGGAGACAGCGGAAAGATGAACTTCGGTTCTCTGTATTTCGAAAATAGCGCTACTGAAAAAGAAGTTTTCTGTATGGGTAAGTATGCCGATCATACTTACCCTTCATTCATTTGGAAACACCACCCGCTGTAGACGAGTAGGACTCTATGGGAAGTTTTAGAGTTAGGCTGCGGGGACGGAAGTCTTGGGGTTAAGCCGCATGGAGGGGTGGGGGGAGTCTTAGGGTCAAGCTGAAGGGAAGGGAGGGTTAGGATAAGGCTGAAGTTATGAGAGGGATGGGGTAAGGATTAGGGCAGGGTATCCATTTCAGCCCTTTCGAAAAAAGGCCATTCGAGGGGGTGGTCAAAACAATATTCAGAAACGTTTCCATGGGAAACGGATATGGCTTATCAACTGAACTGGATACATAGTACATAAATTTCACACAATGCAATATTACTACACTATTTTATGGCAGCTCTGTGAACTATTTTTTTATTACCGACTGCTCTTCTGACATTGTTCTATTAGAAAATTGAGAGTTTTAAATGACAATATTATGTTCTCGGCAGACATGATTGTTGCAGCATACACACTAATAATACCATTGTTTAAAACACTTATTCATAGCATAGTCTGCAAAATAATCGAGTGAAACACATGTAGTGCATACCCAGTTTTTTTTTTCTGGAAGCAATAATACTGGATTAAGGATCCAGGATACAACCAGGGGGTCAATGTGACAGTGACATTAGCATAACTGTAGCAGGACTGACTGAAGAATGGTTTCCCTTAGTAACCAAATGGAACAAAATGAAACAGAAATCTAGGAACACCGCAACTACAGCTAGCATTTATAAAGTAATGTTTTGTTTAAATGCCAATTTTTTATTAATAATAATAAAAGCAGTATAACATACCTGATTTTTGTCAGGATGTAATTTTAGTGCCAACTTCTTAAAAGCCTGTCTGATTTCTCTATTACTTGACGCTTTAGATACACCAAGTAAACTATAGTAGTCCTGATCTGTGTAAGTAAGCACAGCTAGAGATAAAAAGGTCAAACAGAGAACTGTCCTCTTCAGAACACCAGTGTTGGCACAGAGACGCTCCATCAGTCAAACAAATGCTGGAATTCTAAAACGATTAAAATATTAAATAGTGTGTAGGGAGCAGCATCTAGCTCATATCATGTTCATCATGAAGTGCACGGTACATTTCTTACTCTAGTTCTTTGTACCTGAAATAAAAATAAGAAACAAATGTGAGAATTATCTGTTTTAGTAACAGAAAAATTATTTGAGATCCTAGGAACCAGGCAAAGAATGAGTACAATAATTATATATAATGTAAATAACTTTTGGGAGCAATCTCTATTTAAGGATACATAAAAAAAAGTTTTGCAAAGTTCTGCCTACCCCAATTTTAAATACTGCATATCAGTTGCAATACAAAATTAACCCATTAAAGTAAAAAACATCCAAATTGAATTCAGAGGTCTGAATAAATGAACAGTGATAACTAGACGTATACCTGAATCATATAAATTAATATATGTATATTGTGCATGTTATGCTGTGCTTTGAACTGTCTCCCCTAACCCTAGCTATAAGGCTAACAGAGTAAAAGGATTCCCTAGCCAATCTCCACCACAAGATGCAAGAGGGTTCACATATCCTATAGATTGCCTAAAATATATTGGCACCAGTAAAAATGTTAAAATGTCAGGAGGTGCACACATCTTATCCACTGTGAACAATGTTCACCCTGCATCAATAGTAGTTATATCTGTGACATGGACTATAAAGCTTAAAATAAATTTTACATGTTTAACACTACAAAATTTAACCCCAATTAAATACAAGATTCATTCTTGATCTTACTTCAAAGTCATATAAACAAATGCTTAAAGGACACTACTATTCACATAAACACCAGAGATTCCCAAACTTTAATACTCTCCCTTAATTCCTGGATAACCAGTTAGACACCAATTCCACTGTAAAGGGGGTGTGATGGCATCTAATGGGTTCAACACAAATAGAATCACATCAAAAAGTTAAATACAAGTAAATATAATAGTGCAGGACATCAACAGCAATACCTAACTCTCTCACAACTTAAAACTTCATAATCAAACTCAATAAAACATTTATTTGCAGAACACAGCAGTAAATGTAATTCTGCAAAGTGAATGCTGCCCAGTTGGTGTGCCACAATCAGTACAGGCTGGAGTTACTGCTCTATATGCAGATAACATACCAATGCCCCTGTGCCCTGCAGGCTGCTGGTAATGTATACAGCGCACAGAAAGTGATCCCTCACCTGCACCCAGAGATGAGCCGGCAAGTCAGCAGCGTGTGATAAGAAGCCGGAAGCGCCCTGTGTACACCAGGATGACGAGCCAGCCCCGCCCACCTCCACTATCCCCCCTGTCTGGAGCCACAAAGGATTCTGGGATACGGGCAGGGTTTGTGTCATGGCGTGTCTGCATTGGCTGAGTCCACACAGTCTCCAGTAACATTCCACAGCAGAGAGTTCATTGTTATCCGAGCTGCCCTCAGTGCCCTGTATCTGCAGGGAAACCTACACCCTCTCAGTCTTAGCTGCATGATTGTGTTCAGTGTCTGTAATACTGGTGTTTGGAAATGACTAGTTTCAGGAGCATCTGCATCAGTCTGTACGTTTTGTAGGTTAGGTTTTTGTTGATAATCAAATCTAGCAAGGAATGCCTGCTGGTTATATCTTCTACACAGTTCATTGCTTCCCTGTACTTGTGTGCTAGATTCAAAGACAAGCAGTCATGTAACGTGCACATTCCATTTAGATCAATTTTATTCCACATGGTTTTTTAAAGTACTATTAGTTACGTATGCACCCAACAGTGTTAGGGGATTTGCTAAGTTGCTGCTAATTTTATTTGTGTTTTTTTGTCTTTGCACTCTTAATGCACCTGGTAACAATTAATTTAGCAATTCTAAATAGGTTTTGTTGTGTCATATAATCATGAAAATAATTTGCACATCACACTGACATTATTATTGCCTATCTAAAAAAAAAAAAAATGAAACTCCGCTCTGTACACACCTTATATGCAGGTTAGGGTGTTGTAAAGCTGGCCATACACTAGAGCAGCGGTTCTCAATCTTTATTTGGAGACCTGCTTGAGAATCATGTCAAGTACCACTTTGTATATCATGTATACACATACCCATTACCCATATATGTATTTTCAGGGTTTTATTTACATATTTTTGCAGTGATTTTAAGGTGCATTTTATACATATGCCATTTATTCCCCCAAAATATTAAGATATTTTATAAAGGCACTCCCCTTGGTCATATGTACTTTGGACGTTTTACGCTGCCCAAACCCTACCTTAACTTTTCATAGCGTAACTACTGACGTACGTAATGGATTTAAGTACCTGACAGGCAAACCCAGCCCATACTGTCCAAATTAAATGCCTAACTCCGCCTACACAGACACTAGAGCAGCAGTTCTCAATCTTTATTTGGAGACCTGCTTGAGAATCATGTCAAGTACCACTTTGTATATCATGTAGGATTTAAGTACCTGACAGCCAAACCCAGCCCATACTGTCCAAATTAAATGCCTAACTCCGCCTACACAGCGTAATTACGGGTGTCATATTAATGCCCCCGTCCCTTCCTTCGTGTTTACGTGGTTGGTACATATGTTAGGAGTTACGTGGCGTCTCATCTGTCGCGCGCATGTGCAGTAAATACAAATACCCTATTTGACGTCATCGGCTCGCGTACTTAGCTCAGGATCTGGCCCAATGTCCCCAGCTATATGGTATCATACTTACTTACAAACTTGACCAGTTGCCCTGAGTACCACCTGAAAATGGTCCAAATACCACCAGTGGTACTAGTACCATTGGTTGAGAACCCCTGCACTAAAGCGATTGTTCGATAAACAGGAGGATTTTTCTGCTAGTGAAATGTCCTAATATTGGCGCCACGCTATTTTATAAAAATTTTAATAAATATCAGTCCCGAGAAGGAGGGCAGGACTCAGAAAATCTAAGAAGATTCTCATGTCTGACATGATGAGATATAGGTGTAATCTTGTCTTGCATAGCCACAGTGCACATGTTTCATACATATTCACATCTTTGGCACAGAGCAAAGCTTTCATTACCAAACTACATACAGTGCTGTACTGTATATGCAATTGATCATTATTGCACAATCACCTTTCATTTAATGGCAGCCATTTATAAATTAGTAACAGTAACAAGAAAACACAAAGCCGTGCTTCTTATTCAAATATATGAAAGGCGTGCAAGTCCGATTATATATACACTTGCACACTATATAATTTCATATATTTGAATGTCACTGTTACTAGTTATACTTTGGGAGCCTGACCCCTCCCCAACATGGCCACTACACACTTTTCAAAACGCAGGAATGTCTTAATACAGACCTCATGAGTACACATAGCAAATGGATAGGGACTCGCCTACAGGAGGGGCCTTGATGCTGGGCTGATGAGCTTAACCCAATATAGCTATATTGTTAACTAACGATCCTTTTAATGTATGTGATGACAAAAAGGGATCCAATTTCTATAATGTCCACTATGAGCGTTATTATTCAATGCAAAGTTTGCTGCACCTCGCAGCGAGCCTTGCACCTGTGTTCATCAAATTTATTATTTCTTACCTCTGGCGAGGTCCCACGATGATCCGCGGGACCGGCATCGTTCGGTGTCGCTCAGAGCAGAAGTGCCCAGCCCTGCGCAGTAGCTACCTTTTGGAACTTATAATCTTTTATGTCCCAAAAGGCACACAATACTGCGCATGCGTGAGACTCCGAGGCAGAAGCGACGCCGGGCCTAGTAAGAAAACTCTTTATTTTGCATTGTTCTTTTCTTTTTTTTCTTTTAAAGTATTTTATTATTAATTTAGTAATAAAGTATTTAAAAAAAATGTAAAATATTTTTTTAATTTTTTTTGTACATTTTCATTTGTGGTTTGTATTCCAGCGGTCTTCCGATAAATACCCCCCTTTTCCTAATAGATATTAGGGGGAGGAAAAGGGGGATATATGGGGGGACTGCTGTAATATCTACACTAACGCCATCTACGGAGGGCGTTATTTAACGTATCGGCGCTGGTTGTTAAAAACCGCGCTGACACTTTGTAAATATAATGATCAGCAAGCCCGCATTCATTAGAGCGGACCGGCGATCGTGAGTGCAGAAGCTGATGATTGCCATGGTTTCCATGGCGACCATAGCTTTGTAAATGATGAAGACTTAGTTTTATGGAGATAAAGACTGTTTTCAGGGGAAACGGTCTTTATCTCTTGAAAACGAAGTCTTCATCATTTAGTAACTGGAGCCCAAAGTGTTATATAATGTTTGTTTGGAGCGCCGGAACTCTCTTTTGTTCCTTATCCATTTATAAATTACTATGTTTAATTTGCATATTCACGCTTTCAGTGGTGCACATGGCAAAAAAATGCTATTGGAGGAGATAGGCTACAATTTTCTGAAATGTCCACACACTACGTAATATTGTTACGTTGTGGCCAATATATTTTATTTGTTTTCTTTTTGTTTTGTTTTTTCTTTTTGTTTTGGGTTTTTTATTTTAATTAGTGTAGATGATCCTAAAACTGTTGAATCTTGGAAATGAATGGAACTGTTGAACTGGGATAAATGTGGTACCTAATTTAACAGGTTTCTTCATGGGTGATGAAGCTGGTTCATACAATTACATCTTGCTGTTGTATTGGCAAGGTGGAAGACAAATTTGGATAGAGAAAAGCAGGAGGACCAAACACGTGGAGAAAACTGTCCTGTAGTTAGTAAACGGTAAAATGCCACTCCAGGGGAGGAATAGGGTGTTGGCCGGAAATGTAGATGTCACAGAATGGAATAATATGGCAGTCTCAGGCTCTGGGATAAATAGAAACCTCAATCACTAATAAGTTCACCCCTCACGAGTGTAACAGAGTTAAAGTCCAATGGTTCTGCAAAGGGATATGCAGGGAGAGGTGTATTAGGGGAGGACAGCAGTGCAGCCGAACTCACAATGTGACAGCTAGTTCCGCAAGGGGAGGAAGGCAGGAATACAGCCGACGGTTTCTCAAGGCTTATCACAGAGGGATGCAGAGCCAAGGAGAGAATCGCCTTCAACCTGGTCAAGTGACCGGCGCAGGAAAGCCAACCCAGGTACTGACAGAGGCAGGCTGCAGAACACCATAGGAGGCCAGAGGAGAACGCTGAGCAAAAATGCGTTCGGTCCGGACCAGAGCCAGGCCACACCCCATGGCCAATATATTTTAAGCATTCCTAAATTTGTAATTCATCGAAACCCTAATGTTTCTGGAAGTATTATCAGGCATTTAACAAATCCATTGTGCCTACACACATTAGTCCAAACTCTTGATAATTGGATGATTGGAGCGAGGATCACTCTATTGTATGGCCAGCTTTAGAGCAGTGTTGGACTTCAAAATTGAAAGCAATAACCTATTCATCTGCATTCCACAGCAACCACGTCAAAGAATAATAATCCACCTTATAGACCCCTGACAAAAGTTATTGATGGTTTAGTAAAATAGCAACAGATTTTTACAGGGAAGCACAAAACATTTTTTAATGTAGGAGCACTTACACCTTGGTAAAAACCTAATAATATAAACCTATATATTTAAGAAAAATATGAATATGAAATATGAAATAAAAAAGAATGATAAAAAAGTTTATTTTTTTTACCCATTTCCACATGTTTTACTCATCTAGGGCCAGATTTACTAAGCTGCGGGTTTGGAAAAGTGGATTTGTTGGGCATAGCAACCAATTAGATTTTATCTGACATTCTCTAGTATGTAAAAGGAAAGTGAGAGCTCGAATTGGATTGGTTTCTATGGACAACATCTCCACTTTTCCAAACCCACAGCTTAGTAAATCTTGCACCTGGTGTGAAAACTTGTACTTGTGACTATTACAGACGTTTTGCTCCTATTAAATCTAATTTGCTAAGGATGTAGACGGCTATAGCTATTCATGTTGCACCAGTGGCAATAGGAAATTTGTGCAGCCAGCACTGAACTAATAATAAAATAAACATTAAATATTAGCTTAGTTGCTAGACGACCCTCAAATACATCGTTAGTTAAGTCCCTGCAGACGGGATTCAGTTGCTGATATGGTCGCCCCTCTTATGAAAATGCAACAACCGCCAGCTTAATGGCAGCTGTTTAATTTTTCAGATATATTTGTATTGCAAATTTTTGAAGGGGATTATTTATAGAGAAAGGCCCCATTTCTCAACCTGGTCCCATTAGCAGCAGACACCGGGTGTGGGAGTGAACGGGGACGGGCTGTGGCGGCCTGCGGGGATGACGGGAGAGCGCAGTGGTGGAAAGTTAGGGCTTAGCTGTGGAAGATGGAGGGTTAGGCTTCGAGGAGCAGGGATTCATCTTTTGCAGCAGTCACAAAGAGACCCTCCCCTGCAACTCCCCAGTTGGAAAACGATAGGGCTGATTCAGAGTTGTACTTACACCTTTTTTAAGGTGCAATTGTGGACCTGAGCAATACCATGTTAATCTGCAAGGGAAGGTAAATTAAACTGGGAAAGCAAAATCAGAATTGAGAGGTGAAGTTTTGTGGGTCAACTCTATTATTTGATTATGTTTTGCAGTATTTGAGTTCTATGTGCAAAAGTAAAGTATTTTCCCTGCATGCAAAATAATTACAAATTATTAGCTCCCCTCAGTTTGCAACATGGTTTATCTGAGCTGTACACTTGTACCTGTTTTGCCTTTACTCCCAAAGTCTGGATTAGCCCCAAATTGTCTAAAATAGACATATCTTACTGGCAAACAACTGCTGCAGACACCAATTTACTATTTTATTTGGAAGAAAATGACCTTTATATTGTATGTCATGTCAGAAAATGAATTTCAATTTTATGGGAGATATTCAGTTAGCCACTTAAATGTGCTGTTCTCCTCCTCTCATTGTGTACAGTATCAACCTGATGAAAATGTTCTAGAGACACATCACAGCTAATTAAATACCACCATATCCGAGTCACAGTTTTTATTGAGAGTCTCCAGTTGATAAACATGGCAAAAGTTCATACCCCTAGAAAATGATTTGAGAATTTAGAAACATTGATAATATTACATGGCAGCAATAAAAAATTAAATGCTTGAATTTATTGCTATACACTACCTGTTCTAAGAACCAAATATATAAGTTTTCTTTTCCACTGAAATACAGTAAAAACCGTGTCCATTTGTATTTCAATTGTTTGAACACCGCTATATAGTAAGGGCACACCTTACGTAAACAATTTTTTACTTTTCCTCTTTGTTTTGTTAGGCTGTGCCTTGTAGCTGACGTGGCTGTTTCTACATTGTAGTAAATCCAGGACCTGAGCAATTCAGGAAGCTCTGATAACATATTACTCACCAGTTCATGCAATTTTGCCATTAATGCCACCTGTTGTAGATGATTAAATAAGCCTCTATATGACTAACATAAAAAAGTATTGACTGGTTGAGTTCAATGGGCTGGATCCAGACTTAAGTAAGTGCTTGAAATTAGTTACTCTTGGGCTAAACCATGTTGATTGCAGGGGGAGTCAAGTTAATTCACATTGAATTGTCAGATTTGTCTGGTAATAGTATGTAACATCTATTAACATAAAAATACCTGCTGATATTTTATTATTTATTGCCTTTTTTTTCTTTGATTAAATGAACCGGTTAGTTATTACTGAGACAATAAGGAAATGTATGTCCTTTTTGAAGATAAGTGGACCACACATGTGGACTTTGAAGTGTAACTAATTTCAAACACTTATTTAACTCTGGATCCAGCCCAATATGCCACAATAGAAATATTTGTATTAATAATTTGGCATTACAATGCAACCTGTGTCTGTTTCTGTTTTTAATACTCAATAATAATCTACCTTGTCTTAATGCATCTCAGGTGAGCTTACCTCATTATAGTAGCTTTATTATAAGTAAAACTTCCTCTTTATGTAGGAGCTAACACATAGTAATATTTTTAGATGTTTGGCTGGATCATCAGAACCTTTTTCAATGTCTCTTAGAAAAAAACGGAATTACAACCATAATAAGCACCATTGTAATTAATTTGTGACTGTGTATGTACTTATTGCAAAATAAGCAAAAAGATTGAATATATATGGTTGTGTTTTGGAAATATTCCTGTCATACACGCTTTTTCATA
>WWET01004682.1:94993-109612 GCA_011038615.1 Limnodynastes dumerilii | reverse complement strand
CCACGCTGTCACAGTTTGTGGCTGTCATTTCAGTCATTTTGGGCGGTCTTACATGGAAGACCTGTGCAGTATTTCTAAAGGGTTTACCCCACCCCAATCCTGTTTTAGATTAAAAGCTTATGAAACAGGAATGTACAGATAAAGCTGGTAAGTATGAAAAAGTTTTTAAAGAAATTTATTTCACATTTCAATTTTATTTCTTTATGTAATTATAACAGGTCAGCAATTATATTTTGTGGTGGGAACTACAGGCCGCAGCAAACCTGGGTGTCAAGCTATGCTGGCGCTTGGAGTACTACAAGCATGAGCTTGAAGTGATCTGTAGCACACAATGGAAGTACAAATGTTTACACTTTTATTATGTTTTATTAACTTTAGAATTTTTCTTGCATTAGCATTTCTTTGTAAATCTGGCTGTTTGTATGTTACACCTTTCAAAATACTGGGATGGTGGTTTCCAAAATGTCTCATTCTAGTCATTTTAATGGCGGTTTAACGCTAAATAAATTTGGTTGTTTTCAAACCACAATTTAGTAAATGTTGCCCTAAGACTCCCTAAGTAAATGGACAGGAGGAGGAGGTTGAAGTAGAACATATGCAGTGAGATCGTGCTGTCTCAGAAACACAGGATTGTACATTTGCCCTGCATGTAATCTTTTTCACCTTCTAATGATCTGATGATAACTTGAAATAAACCAGGTGTCTCATACAGTAATTTTTACAACCTTGTGTTTGGCCAGAAATTCACATTTACCTGTGCTCTGTCTCAGTAATTAGTCATTTAGTACTTTTCTTTTTTTTTAAATAAAAGCTAACATTTTGACCTAAAGTATAGTAAAGTATTTCAGTGACACATTGGGCCTGATCCAGACCTACGCCGATGCGCTCTGCTTACTAAAGCACAGTGTATCGGCGTTCATTTTGACCGACACTCCCCCTGTGCGGGCGTATGGCCCCTTCCTTACGCCGGCTGAAGGCTACCCTAACTTCAGCGTAAGGAAGGGGCCATACGCTCGCACAGGAGCGTATGGCCACTTAGACCGCCCTCCCACCCTCATTTAACTAGCTCTAACCAAAGGCTTCATTAGGCCCTCCAAATCTCCAGCCGTCGCGGAAGACTTTTTCATCTCCAAAAAGGACGGTTCATTAAGACCCTGTATCAATTACAGGGGTCTAAATAGTGTGACAGTACGCAACACGTATCCATTACTTCTCATCATGGATTTATTAGATCAGCTTAAGGATGCGGTGGTGTACACCAAGATCGATCTCCGTGGAGCCTACAATCTGGTGCACATTAGAGAGGATGATGAGTGGAAAACGGCGTTCAATACTCAATCTGGGCATTATGAGTATCTTGTAATGCCATTTGGGCTCTGCAATGCCCCTGCTGTGTTTCAGGACTTAATCAACGATACCCTCTGAGAGTTTCTAGGAAGATTTGTTGTGGTGTATCTGGATGACATTCTGGTTTATTTTTCTTCTCTAGAATCCCATCGGAATCACGTCAGCCAAGTCTTAACCAAATTCCGTGAATGCCACCTTTATGCCAAATTGGAAAAATGCGACTTTGAAGTTACTCAAGTAAATTTCCTGGGGTTTGTAAAATCGCCCAAAGGGTTCTCCATGGATCCTGAAAAGGTAAAAGCAATCCTGAAATGGGTTCAGCCGACTAATCTCAAGGCCATACAGAGATTCCAAGGATTCGCAAATTATTATCGTCATTTTGTCTGCAAATTCTCTTTATTAATCGCTCCCATTAAGGCCTTAACTCATAAAGGTGCTGACCCAACCAATTGGTCATCAAAAGCAGTAGAGGCATTTAAAAACCTTAAACAAGCATTTGCTTCAACTCCAGTCCTGCGACATCCGAATCTGGAAATTCCATTCATGGTTGAGGTGGACGCCTCTGATGTAGGAGCAGGGACAGTGCTGTCTCAAAAGGGTCCTATCGACCAAGAATTTCATCCATGTGCCTTTCATTCCAAAAACTTTTCAAGTGCCAAATTAGCCGGTAACCGTGAGCTGTTAGCCATTAAACTGGCTCTAGAGGAATGGAGACACTGGCTGGAGGGAGCCAAACAGTGACAGTGTTAAATTACCATAAATATTTGGCCTTTATTGAGTCTGCCAAGAGACTAAATCCTAGATAAGCGAGATGGGCACTTTTTTTTCACAAGGTTCAGATTTAACATTACCTATTGCCCTGGGTCACTCAACAAAAGAGTCGATGTGCTCTCTCGCTCTTTTCTGCCAGAACATCTGCTTCTGCTCCTCCACTATCCATCATTCCCAAATCCATTATTATTATTGCTGTAATCTCCCAGGATTTGCATTCTAAAATTCTACGTACACAGGGGAAGGCCCCCAGAAAAAAACTCCTGAACGCCTTTTTGTTCCACACAAACGAAGATCAGTACTTATTGGGACCCACTCAAAGAAATCTTCCTGTCATCCCAGGATCCAAAAGACTTGTGAACTTCTGTCCCATGCTGTTTGGTGACCTACCATGTCTAAAGATGTGGAAGAGTATATTGGTGCTTGTTCTGTATGTGCTTGCAGTAATACTCCACAAACTTCTCCGATCGGTCCACTCCACCCACTACCTATACCCAGGCGTACCTGGACACACCTCTCCATGGACTTTATTACTGATCTCCCTGTCTCCAGAGGTAATTTCACTATTTGGGTGTTGGTGGTGGTGGACCGTTTTAGTAAGATGGCTCATTTCATACCCCTCGAGGGTCTTCCAGGGGCCAAAACCTTGTCAGAACTGTTCATCAAAAACATCATCAGACTTCATGGTCTACCCTCAGATATAGTCTCAGACAGAGGTCCTCAATTTGTGGCCCGTCTCTGGAGGGCGTTCTGTGCTCAACTCCAAATTAATATTAGCCTCTCCTCCGGATATCACCCACACACCAACAGCCAAACTGAATAGGTCAACCAGATTCTGGAACAATTTCTCAGATGTTATGCCTCCAAATTTCAGGATAACTGGTCCGAAAATTTATCATAGGCTGAGTTCGCCTACAACAACGCTGCGCATTCTGCCACTAAAGTTTCTCCATTCTTTTGCGTCTGGGGTTATCACCCTAGGTCTAACTCAATCCCTCAACCATAAGAAACCTCATGTCTGGAGGCTCAAGCTCTGGCCAGGAGACTTAGAGAAATTTGGAAGAAAATAAATTTTTGTCTTCATCAAACATCTTTTCGGACTAAACAACGAGAAGATCATCACCATCAGGAATGCAGATTTAGAGTAGGAGGCTACTAAGAACATTAGAATTTGTAAACCTTGTAAAAAGTTAGGTCCTCGCTACATTGGTCCACTCTCTCTCATTCAAAGGATCAAAACTGTAGCTTTCCGTTTAAAACTTCCTAGGAGGCTTCATATTCACAACACTTTCCATGCATCTCTACTCAAACCAGTCAAAAATTCTAGAAACTTCTGGCCTTCAGCTGTCCCCAAACCACCACCTATCATGGTGGAAGGTCAGGAAAAATTTGAGATCGAAACCATCTTGGACTCCAAATTAGTCAGAGGACATCTTCACTATCTCTTACATTGGAAGGGCTATGGGCCTAAAGAGAGGAAATGGGTGCATGCTGAAGAACTCATCAAAAATGTCATAAAAAATGTTCTTCTAAACCAGGCCCTAGGGGTATAAATCATTTACCGCCAGGTCCCTTGCTTGCCGGCACCATCTTCCGTCCCCAGTGTCCTTCTCTACAGGCATGCCATCACTCCCACATGACGGCATGCAAATTAGCCACGAGGAGAGCGCCATACCCCCGAAGGACGGACGCACGCTCTCCTGTTTAAGCCATTACCAGGCAACAGCCAATACATAGTGCAGGAAGGCTGCTGGCCAATCAGGGCACAGCAGCCTCTTTATAAGCCCAGCCAGACCCTCACTAGGCATTGGTTATAGCTTCAGTTTACTGCCTGTGTCTGCTCTGTGTTTCTCTCTCTCTTACTCTCTCTCTCTCTTGCCTGTTGTTTCTTTGATTACTGAGTGCCTCATATATTCCTTTCCAGTCCTAGTGTTTCCTTGCTCCTTTACCCTGCCTGGATTTACCTTTGTGATTACCCTTTGTATGCGAATCTGTGAGTGTCTGCCCGTGTAATTGCCCTTGTTTGTCTAGGTCCGTCTTGTTAGTCTGCGCTTTCTGAGAGCCGTCTGGCTCCCGCCATTCCTCCTCTGTGGGTAGTTTGCTACCGTCTGTCTCCTACCTGTGCTTATACTTACTGGCTCTCCCAATCTGCAGTAGTTGATCACTGCTGTTGTCCACCAGCCAGTATCAGCACATTGCTACCAGGGGCCACGACTTCTAGGAGTCTGCTGTTTAGACTAACCCCACCATCAGGGGCTCTAGCGAAAACCAGGCTCCTGGACAGACTCCGCGCCCTGGTCAGTGGTGTTGCCGTAACAACTTGTGCCAATCAAACAGCATTTTCTTTTTATCACTGGATTCCCCAGTGTTATCAGGGCAGTTCAGAAGCAAAAATAATTTTTATTCCATTAATGTTTAGGTTGTATGTGAGCATTACTTATTAGGAATATTTGTACAAAATTTCCTGGTAGTGTCCATGATTCATGTAGCAATATAAATTATGGCAAACAGTATCAAAGTGGCAAGGGAAAGATGCGTGACTCTTAGGTACAACATTTTTCATGTATGGCTAACTAGTTTTGTTACATATCAGAAAGTGTTTAGTATACGTATATTTTTCCCAAGGGGATTCTGCCTTCCTCTGCTGTCTTTGGCACTTTGCACCTATTTTACAACCATACACAGAATAACAAATTGCATACAACACCACTACCAGAGCATTCATCAAGCCTTGTTTTGGCATGCTTAAATAACATTTTGGATGCCTCAACCACACTAGTGGGCCCCTTATGCGTTGGAGGTTGCTTAAAAAATTTCTGTTCAGTGTGCAATATTTCATAACATTGTTGTCAGGATTAATGTATCCCATGACAAGTAATTACAGCTTGCTCCTCAGGTAGAGGTAGAACACAATGAGGAACAGCATATTTCCAGGAATCTTCTAAAACAGCTATTCTCAACCTTTTTTGGGGAGTACCAGTTTCCCAGTATGGAATCATGTCAAGTACCACTTTGCAGATCATGTAGAACCCCAGTTCTTAAAAAAGTAAAATGTTTGATTTAGCAAAATGTTCACAATATAACTATGTTGGCAGGGAGCCACAATAGAATACAATGACAATAAAAAAATGTTAAACTAGATTTACCATACTCCTCATCAGATACCATGTGGATGTTTGAATCCATATGACCAGACCTGTGGACCTTCGGGACATTAATAGTTTGCATTGCCAGCTCCTTAACAAGGCTTAAATCTAGCAAGTCCACTGGTCCACAATGAGTTTCACTTGCATGCCGTTAATTAGCCTCAAGCCCATCTTTCGGATGACATTAGAAGTCCTGCTATCAGTAGGATAAGTAAATAGATATTAAAGATCAGTTTAAACATTAGAATCAAAACAAGCTTATAATTATGTGTTAAATAATTTTTCATTAGTTACCTTTGGAGGTCCTGTGAATGGACATCACAACATTGATCTTTTTTTTTTATCTAATTCCATATAGAAGCTTTTACCCCAGCCAAGAGTTGTCTGGTTGTATACTGCAATTTCTCCTTCACAAGCTGCACTGGCAACTCGATTTCAGTATGTTTGAAGTTTAACTGTGTCCCCAATCCATATTTGACATAATGGCAAATATTTTACTAAATAAATAATATGTCTGTATGTCCTTTATGGCTTAGTGTATGTAAAATGTAGACAGGATAGCAACATGCACACAACAGGCCACAACTTTCCTCCAGTGTAGCATACTTAAATAATGTGTTGAGAGGGTGTTATTTTTAAAGGAAAAATAATACAATACACATGTACTTTGGCAGTTTAAGAATAATTTATGCACCCAGCTGTTCTTCTAAGGGCCTTAAGTACATTACACTGGCAAATGTATCTGAAGGTATGCAGCAGAATTTTGTTAGATATATTTAGATTATACAGTGTTGTATTTTATGTATGTCTCATTTTATATATGTCTTAACATGTTGAGTGACTGACATTTTTATATTACTGAAAGGAAAAAACATTACAGATACTAGAAAGCAATCACATCAAACTTTAGATAAAAGATGTGGAAACACACTCATGCAGCTGTGAGTAATCATGGATTACTTAAAAATACATATATAAACAGTAAAAACTATGCTGGGAGATGAAAGTACAGCCTGAAATGGGAAGGAAGGAAGGAAGGAAGAATGGAAAGAAGGAAGGAAGGGAGGAAGGAAGGACAAAAATGTAATTATGCAACAGATATACAAATGATAAAACTTTCTTAGTGTTCTCCCGCCTCTGAATCAGTGTGAATGCTCAGTGGCAATACCCGCTGTTTCTCCATGCATTTTGTGTTCAATTACGTTCACTTCTGAATCAGTCCCTATTAGTGGTCATGCCTTTTTTATATTCCTAATGTGTTCTGCTGTCCTCTTATTAGAATTCTTATTGGTCTTTTAATATATTAGAATCTACACAGGATTTCCAAAAGTTATATTAATGCTTTACTTTTCCCCATATTTTTGTAGGGGAGACCTTTGGTGTTAGGCTTCTGAAATTGTGTATGTGTGGACCTTATCTGTGGCCTTACAAGGTACACATTTAAACTAGGTATTACTTTGGCTTCTTCTATATATTTTTTCATCTGATTTAGTTCTTCACTGAATGGGTGATAGATAAGTGGAATAGCCTCCCATCTGAGGTGGTTGAGGCTAACACATTAGAACAGTTTAAACATGCTTGGGATAAATATAAGGATATCCTAAATCTTAAACTAAATTAAGGGTATATAGGGTCTAGAGTCAGTATAGTTTTAAATAAACAACTGAGCAGACTGGATGGGCCATGTGGTTCTGATCTGCCATCACTTTCTATGTTTCTTTTACATTGTGTTTCAGGATGGATTTTCTCTCCAGATACTTGTTGTTCTCAAATAAATTTTCAACCAAATAAGGCCCTCTTTGGATACCATCATTTCTAAACCTAGAAACATGACATTCTTATTGCTTATTTTAGCCCTTATTGTTAAGTTGAGGTTATGGTGATTAGTGTAATGGTTGAAGTCTTCAAGCTACTTTTTACTTCTAGACTGGATCTAGTTATTAAAACACTTCTCCGTGTTTTTGAAGGAATCGTTATTAGATCAAATGTGGGTATTTTCCAATCAAGCCAGGAACATTTTTGCGTAACTGGGTGCAAATTTCATACCCATAGCAATCCCTCAAATCTGTCTGTAGCGCATTCCACCTAAAATTAAGGATAAACCTGATGGTGTGTAAATGGAAATCATATTTTTCCAATGTCAATTCTGATTATTTAGAGTTTGTTCTTGACGTAGCTTCTGCCTACTTTGTGATCAATCATTGATAATAGAGATGTGCTATAGCTTGTCATATAGAGGTAGTGGTGTTCCCATTGTAAGTTTGTTCAAATTGAGAAGCTGTTTTGTGTTCTTCAGGTAACTGTGTTGTTTAATAACAATGGACTTCAAAAACATTAATTTTCCTAGAAGATTTGTTGTTAAGTAGCCAATAATACATTAAACTATTGGACTTTCAGGGGGCTGTTATAGATTTTTATGTATCTTTAGGAGGTGGTGGAAATCAGAGAATCTACATAAAAAAATATAGTAAAATTTTACTTTTTTTAATATGTAATTTATCATAGCACCCATAACAATTTTTTTCAGTTCCTGATTATATATGCATGTGGGGTCCTCTTTTAGGGCTCTATTAACTTAAATTTTTAAATGAACAATGCTAATCCAGGCTCACTTCTCCTAGAAGCCAGCCTGGCAGCATTATTCATTAAATTTACTATTACTCACCCTACCTGCGAGGTCCCGCGATGATGTGTCTGCTCTTCGCAGGACATTTAATTCATACGAAGTATGAATGAAGTCCTGCGCATGGGCAGAGACTCTCTTTCTCGTTTAAAAAATTTCAGGTCCAGATGTTAAAAAACACTGCGCATGCGCAATGTCTTCATATCTGGACTGAGTCAGACTCTTCTTCCAGACAGATAAGCTTTGCTATTTTTTTTTTATTTTTTTTTTTACAGTTTTATATATTTTAGGTGTATTTATTTAATTTTTACATAAAAATATAATTTACTTTTTTTTTTACATTTTAACACATAGCTGTATTCCAACAGTGTCCCCATATATGCCCCCTTTTTCCTCCCCCTAAAGCAGCTATTAGGGGGAGGAAAAAAGGGATATATGGGTACATCGCTGGAGAGCTAACCCCTAACGCCAGCCTGAGCTGGCGTTAGTTTTATGCCTGGAGCGGAGTGTAAAATGGCGGAGACCCCCAATAGTAACATGGTTTCCATGAAAACTACTATTTTTCATGGTGATCTATTGTCTGTAAATAAGAAACATTTCATTTTCATGTGATGATGCCCATTTTCACATGAAAATGGGCATTATCACATGAAAATGAAGAGCCTGATTCAGAGGCTGAAAATAAGAACTTAAAGTTACACCTGGGCAAAACCATGTTGATTTCAGGGGGAGTTAAGTTAATTTTATTCTATGCATGCAGGGAGAATGCTTTGCTTTTACTTATTGCACACAGATACCTGATCAGCTTCACTTTTAAACTGCTAATTAGACTTGAGCTGGGAAACATCACCTTTTAACTATAATACTGTTGCAAAAAATGAAATTTGACTCCCCTGAAATCAACATGGTTTAGCCCAGGTGTAACTTTAAGTTCTTATTTTCAATCTCTGAATCAGGGCCGGACTTTGTAAATAGACTCCTTAGTATAAGTTGTTTTGTCATTTTAAAGTAATTATGCAATTTTTATGTAGCTCCCAGTCTATTGTTGTCTTTGTGATATCAATGCACTGTGTACCTTCTCCATTATCTTAGGAGAACTGAGGAACACCTCCTAACTGTTCTGCTTTTGGTGGGACAGTCTGTAATTGCACTCCAGATCAGGGCAGTTTGGAAGGTTTGTTCATTTGTCTGTTCATTGTAATGCAGAGCTACAATGAATGTTCTGATCAATGCCAAACAATCCTACTTTTAAACTTATTTCTACTCAGGCTTCTAACCTGAAATGCCTCTTTCATACATTTAACTATCTACTGAGCCGTTCTGTGCAAAATCCACCTACATCCATTGTTATTCTCCTGCTCCTTGTTAACTAACATATTACTCAGCCCCTTTTATCCACACTCTACCATGTCCTCATTCCTACCCACAAATGAAGAAGCATTTCTCTTTTCTGTTCTTCCTAATTTGCTACCTGTCTTCTTGATCCTGTACCCTCATAAGTCAGTTGCTGAGTATCTTCTGTGCTGTTTTAATATGCATGAGGCATATAATTGTTTTCTTACACTTACAAATGTCCTGCAGCCTTACATGTTTTGCTTATTTGTAAATAGCCAAATAACCTTTAGTGTCTCTGTTCCTTACATGGGCAAATACCTCACTTACTGAAAGTCATTTGTTAGTATTTTAACTGTAAAAAAAACAGCCAGGCGTTGATTTATTCATCTTAGATAAAAGTGTAGTTCATTTTATGTAATGTAATGAACATGAATTTACATTTTAATTCCCTGTTGTAACTCTGTGATGAAAGAAAGTTGACTATTTCAAGTACTCATTTAGATAAAGCTCTAAGACAAACTATATTATATATTAGGAATGGAAAGGATAACATGGTATGTAATTGCATTGTTGTAGTATGAGAGTCAAGAGAATACAATTATAGTTTTGTAACAGATATGTGTTTAAATAATTAATATGGACATATTTTCCAAGTTTACAAATAATTAATAAAAGCACAATTTAAATGATCTTCCAAAAGCATAGATGATATGTGTGTTTTGATTAACTAGAGATGATTGGCTTGGATCCAGATTAAGCAGATCGAATTTCAGGTATCTAATGTGAACTGAACCATGACCAATATCAGGACCCAATGAACTACTAATCCCTATGGGTTTACTTTAGCTTTGGGCCTAGATATGAAATCCCCATTTAATATTCTATCACAACCCCACCTTTTGCTATATTTACCAAAAAACAATCTGCCACCACACATTGTGTTCTCAGGCCAATGTGAACCTTTAAACTCAATTTTAGAACTGTAACAGAAACAATCACTTAAACTGAAAATTAAAGCAATCATTAACGTCTTCTGATAGTAAGGGTTTTGGGCATATAAAAACAGACTAATTCATGGATGCCGACTTTTGGCAGCTTCCCTCCGGAGAGAAGCTAGCGACGCATGCTCAACTCTAATACTGTTTGAAACAGATGAAATATGACTCCCCTGCAATCACCATGGTTTAGCCCAGGAGTAACTAAGTTCAAGCACTTAACTAGGTCTAGATCTAGCCCAATGTGCCTGATTAAGAGTTAATAATGACAGCCAATTTACGCATGCGGCATGCGCGTGGCAGATGTTATGCATTGTAACTCTGTTCGTACATAACTTGCACGAAACTCCATATAGGGCGCGACATCCCTATGCAAGCCGATTATACGCATTGTGGGTAGGGGGAGGCATTTAAATTGTACAGTATGGGCTTGGTTAGGCACTTACAAATGAAAACTCATTAAATACAACCAGAGCTATGCAATAAAAAGTTAAGGTAGGGTTCTGAACATGTAAATTAGTGTATTATTCTTAGTAGTGCATAACTGAAGAACACTTGCATATGTAAAATAATCTTAAGTCTTGATCAGGCCCAATGTTCTGACTAGAGGCTTAGAATTAAAATTCCACCAGTTAAAGACTACAGTAGATCTTCTAGAAAAGACCATGGGCTGTGGGCTCAATAACTTTCAAAAAACATTCTTAACCCTTTTTTTTTTTCTTATTCTGAAGGTGATTGAGTGAATACGATTGACAAGTTCTATCTTATTTTGTAGCTGAAACCTATAAACCAATATAATTTTCCCAGGACATTTGGGTTGCAATTAAGAATATAATACATTTTCTTACTTATTTAATAATCTATGCAGTGATATTAAACCCTAGGGTATAGGTAGAAAAAGTATATAAATATATAATAGCGTGGGAACTAAAATCAACTAGCAACTAGTGTAGCATATATAAGTAATCCTAAATTGTAGAAACAAATGCAGCAAATAAGAAAAAAATCTGAAACAATAAATAACCAAAAATAATACAACAATTAAAAGGTCTGTGCAATTAAGTAAATGAAAAAAGTAAATCATATATAAAGCATATACTCATATACTAAATATGTATAAATTCAATGAGTAAGTCCAGAAAAATGACATATATATTCAAAAAATAGTCCAGCAATTTAAGAGACTATGCAATTAATATGAAAAACAAGATTCATATGTATAGAGAAGCACGTCTAACGGATCTCCCATTGCAACTCAATAAATAAAATGTATAAAATCCCAGAGGAAAGGTAACCATTAACAGTGTGTGAGAAGGATTATGTCATCTTAGTAGAATCTGGTTCTACTATAGCACCATTTTCACCAGATTGAGATTTATACGCACCTTATTTGTGGATTGTTAAAACATGCCTGTGTGAATCTCATTTATGCACATGAAGCATTCTATCTACAAGATATAATTATATACTCCTAGACATATACAGGGTTAATGTACCCTATTCATTATGGATGCTTCTTTATTATATTACATATTAAAATAGCGTATGTACTTTCAGATTCCACTTGGATTGCATTGTCATCCAGAGACAAGGTGAAAGGCAACCAAGGCCCACTGATGCTCAGAGAGTGAAGATTAATCCATCTTATTCAATCCCATAGGAAAACTACTCTAGCATAAATTGCTGAAGAAGTTGATGCTGGCTCTGATAGAAAGATGTCAGTACACGCACTGCATTGCAGCTTGCTGCATATGGGGCTGTGTAACCGCTGACCAATCAAAGTACTCATACTGATCTGCGTCCATCACCAAAAGCACAAACAATGGACATGTGAGTGTCAGAACTGAACCGTGGTGCAATTTAAAAACATGCTGAAAATAAACATGAAAGCACCTCTTGCAACTTACAAGGCTTAAAGGATCAGTAACTCTCTTGTAGAGAGATGGAGGGAGTAGGTGAAGGTTGGAAAGGCTGGACAAAGCTTGCAAAAGGCTGAAAACTATAAATTATATTATACTACGGATACTAAGAAAAGGAAGTGCCCCTCTTACCAACATAGTATCACTGGATCTGATTCACGCTTAAGAGTGAGTTAGGAGCGGACAGATCTGCAAATAACTCACCCGCCCTGCCCTTAACCCGCTCACCGTTTTTAGGTACCTTATGGCACTTAAAAGTGCCATAGGGCTAACTTATCTTACGTGCGTATTTTCCTTCTTTAGAGTAAAACTACGCACAGACAATGTGTCTCCCTGCCTTTCACCCGGCCTCCCCAGCTATCTAAATCCCTCCCCCTCCCAGTTCTACCTAAACACTCCCCGAGGTGGCATTGGGCCGCCACTTTCTAACTAAACTACTAAAAGACAGCACGGAGGCAAGCTACATACCTAACTTGCCTAATATCCCTTGCTTGCGTAGTAGATCATTTCGGAAGATTACACGCTTAAGAAGCCAGAGATTCTCCTAAGAAAAGCAATAATATGCTGAAAGGATATGCACTTCCTCCAGCATAGTATTAATGGAATAGGAATTAGGTGATATTGAGCCGGATCCAGAACTACGTCCGTCTTCCATAGACGGACGTAGTTCAATAAACAGTAGCTACTGCGCATGCGTAGTAGCTATTGTACATAATCTGCATATCGTTTCGATACGTAGATTGCGTATATGCGGTCTTTTACCGCATATTGGCACTATAGATTGACAATAATAGTGCCAATTTATACCACCCCTCCTCATAGGGAAGTTGAATAACAGTAGTGAATGGTAGAATAATATCCACCTATTTACGTACATATATATTTAAGGGTGGTAAACCTCACGTACAGACTATTTGAACTCCTCATTACAAGTAAGTAAAAATAAGTCAGAATAAAAAATCAGCAGTTTTTTTATGTAAGCCAAGGGTTTCAATGGCAAAATATTTGCTGATTATAGTCTTATAGGTTAGAATGCCCCTATCACATACCAAAATGAACAATTTTAGTGCCCAAAAAGTCCCACGTGTCTACAAACGCTGACACGCGTTTCGCTTGAACTTACAAGCTTTCTCAAGGCATCCATTGTATGTGTAAGGATATGTCAGTAGCACCACCCCTTTATATTTAGGCGGGTGTGGGTCCCTGCTTTGAATGGCCCTATTTCGATATCAATTGGGCAAAGCAACACAGTACTCCAATAGGTAAGTAAAAAACCTACCCTTTCACTAATTCTAACCCTAACCCTCTCTTCCCCACAGCCTTACCCTAACCCTCCCTTTCCCGCAGCCTGACCCTAACCCTCCCTTCTCCCTGGCCTGACCCAAACCCTCCCTTCTCTATAGCCCTAAGACCCGACCCCCCTCCCTGCAGCCTGACCCTAAACCTCCCCTTCTATGGCCCCCCTACCCCTCCCTTCCTTAGAGCCTACCTCTACCCCCCCGCCAACACTAAAAGTCCCCAGAGAGGTTACTTACCTCTTCAGAGCTATCAGCAGCGGCGGGTCTGTGTCGCAAATGAATGGCCATTCATAAAAAAAAATATACAAAATGGCTGCCATTTGAAATAGAGACAGCCGAAAAATTACTTTCGTCTGTCTATTTCTAAAAGCAGCCGTTTGGACCGGGGGCTCTCAATGTATTTAGACCTATTTAGGATTATATAATTTATTTGTCAGCAACTTAGGGCCCAATGGTGAATTGTACTGACAACCTGGAAGCGGAGTCTAAACCATAACATGATATTCACCGGAGCCCTTGATGTTGGGGACAGTGTTGGCAATAGACCACGACAGGTCGCTAAACAGGTATCATCCCTGGGGTCTATAAAGAAGCAGGTCGGTGGTAAAGGTGAGGAATGAACATAAAGCAGGAGTACAATGAACAGAACACTGGGAACACTGAGAACACTGGAACATGAAGGTACATGGAAGAAACACTGGAACAGAACCACACATGGTAAACCTTGTGAGTGCTGGACTTCAGTGGTATAGGGCTGTGTATTAGATTAGAGCTAGTTGCATCTGTGTGCAAAAGCTGAGCTGAGCCTGATGTTGCTAGGCAGCAATCAGCAGCAGACGGAGAACAGGAATGGATAGCAGAGACATGAACTGTGATATTATTGGAGTGTAAAATCTTTGAGTAGAAAAATTATTATAATAGGAAAGCAGACCCAATTTTTGGAGATACACATACAGTAAAGTTTATTAAAAATAAAAAAAATTGCAACTTAATGACGCTCAGTCTCAAACCTCAAGTGCCAGGTATGATATCGCATGGTTGCCGACTTTTGGCAGCTTCCCTCCGGGAGATCCGGAGGGAAGCTGCCAAAATTGCGTCATTAAGTCCCTTCCTGTGCCTAGCAACACTAGTATACTAGTGTTGCTAGGCAGGGGGGCAGGACTTGAGGCCGTGGTTTCAGTGAAA
>WWET01004682.1:74297-89017 GCA_011038615.1 Limnodynastes dumerilii | reverse complement strand
GCCCCTTCCTTACGCCGACTGAAGTTAGGGTAGCCTTCAGCCAGCGTAAGGAAGGGGCCATACGCCCGCACAGGGGGAGTGTCAAGGTAAGCGAACGCTGATACGCTGTGCTTTAGTAAGCACAGCGCATCGGCGTACCTCTGGATCAGGCCCATTATGTGTATTCCGTTTTTTTGTAGAATGGTATCACTACCTTTGAATTGTTACATTTGGCAGCAGGAACTATAGTGCTAATGTATATGGTACTTTGACTTTAGGGATCTATAGTTTAGATGCCCATCTCTGTTTATATATTTCAAAGGTGTCTACATAGGGAAATGTGAATCAGGAGAATGGCTTCTCACTGGGATACATTCACATCTACTATTCAAAAACACTGGGTTAGGATGCTTTAGTTTATAATATTTTTTTTTTTATTTCAAATGATAAATTAAAATATTTTTTTTAAACACAATTAAAAGAATATTAAGCTGGATACCCTTGTTTCCATGCTTTCTGTTAGATTTTTCGTTTTTGTAAGTGGCTCTTAGGGCAGGAACCACAAATGAGAACGATAGCCCACTTATACAAGCAAAGTGCGTAGTGGGCTGTATGCACTGGAGGGTAAATGTTTTACTAAAGTAACTACCATCATATGGAACTTGAAACTATGAGCTGTGCTTCCCCTCTGCATGCCAAGGTGGGTAGGGGGAAGCATTTCAATTTTACAATGTGGTATGGGCATCCCACTTACGAGTAGATAAGCGGATGGGCATTCTTAAGGTTGCCTCATGGCAGTGTAAGTCACACATTTTATGCATGAGAGAGGGGAGTGACAGGTGGGGTTCACTCCCCTTTCTCATGTGTAATCAAACACCCCCACACATACGGAAAATGTGTGGGGGTGTGGATCTGGTCCTTAGTTTGTAAGTGGCTGTTTCTTAACAAAAGCAATAAAAATTTTGCTACTATAACATTTTCCATGCACTTAAAACTTAGGTATTAAACGCTTAGAATATGCACTTACTTAAGAAAGTGCACTAGTTTTTGGAAGACTGTATAAGTGAGTGAGATTAGTTACTAATTGTCTGCATAGTGCAACTGTGATTGTGGATCCCTCTGAAATTATTTTCCTGGGGATGTGATCATAGGAAACTAAACTCTAAATCCAGTCCAATTTGCTTCTATAAACAATATAATAAACTGGTACATTATGGAATCTTTAATGTGTGTTTATAGTTTTAACTTCTTGGGCATTCACAGTCTAGGTTGCATTGTTTTCCCCCAGTTCACATTCTTCTGAATGGTAGTAAGCATACTATGTAATAGGCACTGATTGCCCTGCTTGTGTTAAAAGAAACAAAGACTTTTATAAACATCTGTATTTGCTACCAGTGCTACTTGTATAAAAAACATATAGTTAATGAGTGCTTTGTGCCCATGTACATCTAATTAAATGATTTTTGTGTTGTCACTTTCCTTTCAGATATTTCTCCAGTTACATTTAAATAAAATATCAAATTAAATATACAGAATTTGTTACTGAATTGTAGATAGGTTTCCTTGAAATAGTAATTCATTATCTATTATCTATTTTGCAATACATGGTATGCACATAAAAAGATAATACACTATTTGCATATTTGTGCTCATAATAACAATGGTTTTCTTTTCTTTAAAGCATTATTTATTTATGTTCTGATTAAAACATCAGTCTTCTGTCTTAAATGTGAAGTGCAATACTATTAGATATAGGAAAAAGAACAGATAGCATTTACTCAATCCCAAGTTGCTAATCTTGATAACATATATAGACTTACACATAGCTTGAATGAAAAAGAAATGCTCTTATGAAATCTTGTTTTCCTTTCAATACTATATGTTGTCTTCAGAATAAAAGCACAAGCATCTAAAACTAAAACATGATTGGCTTACAAAGCAGGCACATTAATCTTTTACCACTGGTTACCTCGTGACTTAATGGACCACAAATCTCCATCTGCTGCACTGCAGAAGCTAACTGGATTTCCATTTATTATAAATAATGAATGCAAGCTGAAAGTCTCAAGCTCGGAGAATAAATAGTTCCCAAAACAGAGAGCAAGTGGACTATGTGGCAGGATTCTCATAAACTTATTAGAGCATGATGGAAAATTAATCAAAGTTTTAGTCCCATTTAAAACTGTGATAAAAAAGACCATTATACTTCACTGTATTTATTAATCAATCATTTAGAAGCATCATAGCATATTTGCTACTTTTGTCAATTTGTTATAACAAGATATTAAGATGCATTTATTTCTTTCCTGGCTGACTACCTTATTTTTCTGCTTTTCTCAATTTAATTTCTTCCAATAATTAATTGAAAGATTGGATTATTAAAATGTCATGATTTTATGTACCATTACCATATTTATTTTAACCCACAACTAAATGCAATTGACAAGTCAGACACTGTCACATCAAACTTACACATGCTTGAAAAATACAGAAGAGTTCTAAGACATTTAAGACATTTAACTCATACTTGCATCTCTCCCAGTGAAATGCCTGATAATGTAGAACTCAGATTTTCCTCAGATTGTATGCAATAATTACTGCAATTGCTGGGCCACAGATGGAGCCAAAATACCTACATGCAAACTCACCCTAGTCCCTCTTTCAGAAGCTGTCCTCTTAAGTTTACATAGGGTTGAGATGCATTCTAAAAAGGTAGTATGGGCGTGTGCACATATGAAGAATGCAAATGGCAAAAAATCTGATGGAAATGCACAGAAAGAGTAAGGGGGATTACCAAGGCTTGTAATACATGTGGGGTATATTAGGGATCTAGACATGACACACTATAAAGTATATGTGGGGATATATTAGGGGTCTAGTTAGGGCACATACTATAATATATGTAACTTATATTTGGTTTTGGGAATATATATAGTATATAGTTTCATTCTCCGCTAAGAAAATAAGATTTACGAAATACAGACAGACGGTAGCTGATTTTTGCCTGCCTGTATTTCAAAAGTCTACCCAGTTAGAAGTTTTTTATAATGAATGGGTAATTATTACAAATTTATTTTTTGGCAACTTACCCATTCATTGCTTCTCCAAAAGGCACCCTTGCACACCCAATAGAACACCTGTCACACAGCAAGGGAATGTCAGTATATCTTACTTTGTGGTGTGATTCTGAAGAATGAACACAGTGCATTCCATATGTTGGAATAAAGTTGTTCCATTACGTTTTCTCTCTTCTATGTTAGTCTGCCTGCCATCACTGCGAAGCCATGCCCCTTCTACAGTCACCTGCAAAGTCAAGCCCTTTTTTCAAGTTTTTGCAGGGATTTTATGTCAGTATATTATATGCCAGGATATCATCTTCGTATGTTATCAAAATGTGTCAGGATTTCAACAGCCGTTTAATTTCCATCCCGTGATTATCGCTGTATGGAAATTTGTGTCATGTTTTTAGCAACCGGGATTACTTTGTCTGGAATTAGTACTAAACCCAATAGATGATACCAGATAAAAATGTTCATCCTTAATAGCTTATGTATCACAGAATCATTGATCTTCATCCAAGGATAAATACCATTTATTACCAACATTCTTTACCAAATGCCCTCCAGAATTTGGTTACTAAAAGATCACTATATGGATGAGAGCTAACCAGTCAAAAAAGAATTGTATTAACTATAGATGATCTTGATCAAAAAGACAGTCCCTAGTGTAGAGGGAGTGTACACCAATAAGCGGAATTCACCATTGTAATAGTGGCACACTAGAGGGAATGTGCATGAAAAGTTGCAAAAGTTGCTAAAAACTGACATATGTATTATATCTAATTAAAATCATGACCAGAAACTATAAATACATATCAGCTAGAAAACAGTTTCAAAATAGAGAAGTCACATGAATACACTGCTGTGATGTTATTGCAATATATAGCAATATTTATATCAGTATATTAAATGTTAATCATAGTTGGTAAACACAGACTATATATATTTGCAAACTTATATCTTGGCAGCTGGGAGCGGGATTGTGTCCATCAACACGAAGTATTGCCTATGATCAAGCTCTACAAATGGTACATAGATGATGTGCTCATTGTCTGAAGTGGGTCCTCTGAACAATTCACTTCATTTGTGGACAGTCTGAATTCTAACTCCTATGGTTTGAGATTTACCTCGATATTCGGGGGATCTCAAATAGAATTCTTAGACTTGCTTTTGACAGCCCCTGAAGTATCCACCTCCTCCATCCCCACTCAGAATTACTTAAAATAAGTGGATAGTAACTCCTATCTTGAGTACGGGAGTTGCCACCTTAAGAGATGGAGGGATAATATCCCGTATTTTCAGTTCCTTAGACTTCATTGGAATTGTCCCACTCTCGAGAAGTTTGAGGAACAAGCTTTGGTATACAAGCACAGATTTCAAGAGTGGAACTATCCAGGATTGTGGTGTCCCTGAGTGGGGTGCCCACTGGTGTGTGTGGGAAGTTGCAAAATGTCTATTGCTGTTTATATAAAGTTGCAGAATATTGTATGGCTTGTGGCAGATTCTGATTGCTGGGTTGTTTGAACTATTGCTAGGCAGCAGTCAGCTGGTAGTGGCATGCGGTTGATTTTTCTAGAAAGTTCAGATGGAAGGGGCAGTTGGTGTGAGGTGATCTAAAGAAAAGCAGTTAGTGAGTGTTGACGCAGTTGGCTGAGATAAAGAAGCGAAGGAGTGCTGTGTGAGAGGGGAGAGACAGCCCAGAAAGAGACAGCTGTGTGGAAGACAGAGGTGAAAACAGAGGAAATACAGAGTGACAGTGTGAGAGGGGAGAGACAGCCCAGAAAGAGACAGCTGTGTGGAAGACAGGTGAAAACAGAGGAAATACAAAGTGACAGTGTGAGAGGGGAGAGACAGCCCAGAAAGAGACAGCTGTGTGGAAGACAGAGGTGAAAACAGAGGAAATACAGAGTGACAGTGTGAGAGGGGAGAGACAGCCCAGAAAGAGACAGCTGTGTGGAAGACAGAGGTGAAAACAGAGGAAATACAGAGTGACAGTGTGAGAGGGGAGAGACAGCCCAGAAAGAGACAGCTGTGTGGAAGACAGAGGTGAAAACAGAGGAAATACAGAGTGACAGTGTGAGAGGGGAGAGACAGCCCAGAAAGAGACAGCTGTGTGGAAGACAGAGGTGAAAACAGAGGAAATACAGAGTGACAGTGTGAGAGGGGAGAGACAGCCCAGAAAGAGACAGCTGTGTGGAAGACAGAGGTGAAAACAGAGGAAATACAGAGTGACAGTGTGAGAGGGGAGAGACAGCCCAGAAAGAGACAGCTGTGTGGAAGACAGAGGTGAAAACAGAGGAAATACAGAGTGACAGTGTGAGAGGGGAGAGACAGCCCAGAAAGAGACAGCTGTGTGGAAGACAGAGGTGAAAACAGAGGAAATACAGAGTGACAGTGTGAGAGGGGAGAGACAGCCCAGAAAGAGACAGCTGTGTGGAAGACAGAGGTGAAAACAGAGGAAATACAGAGTGACAGTGTGAGAGGGGAGAGACAGCCCAGAAAGAGACAGCTGTGTGGAAGACAGAGGTGAAAACAGAGGAAATACAGAGTGACAGTGTGAGAGGGGAGAGACAGCCCAGAAAGAGACAGCTGTGTGGAAGACAGAGGTGAAAACAGAGGAAATACAGAGTGACAGTGTGAGAGGGGAGAGACAGCCCAGAAAGAGACAGCTGTGTGGAAGACAGAGGTGAAAACAGAGGAAATACAGAGTGACAGTGTGAGAGGGGAGAGACAGCCCAGAAAGAGACAGCTGTGTGGAAGACAGAGGTGAAAACAGAGGAAATACAGAGTGACAGTGTGAGAGGGGAGAGACAGCCCAGAAAGAGACAGCTGTGTGGAAGACAGAGGTGAAAACAGAGGAAATACAGAGTGACAGTGTGAGAGGGGAGAGACAGCCCAGAAAGAGACAGCTGTGTGGAAGACAGAGGTGAAAACAGAGGAAATACAGAGTGACAGTGTGAGAGGGGAGAGACAGCCCAGAAAGAGACAGCTGTGTGGAAGACAGAGGTGAAAACAGAGGAAATACAGAGTGACAGTGTGAGAGGGGAGAGACAGCCCAGAAAGAGACAGCTGTGTGGAAGACAGAGGTGAAAACAGAGGAAATACAGAGTGACAGTGTGAGAGGGGAGAGACAGCCCAGAAAGAGACAGCTGTGTGGAAGACAGAGGTGAAAACAGAGGAAATACAGAGTGACAGTGTGAGAGGGGAGAGACAGCCCAGAAAGAGACAGCTGTGTGGAAGACAGAGGTGAAAACAGAGGAAATACAGAGTGACAGTGTGAGAGGGGAGAGACAGCCCAGAAAGAGACAGCTGTGTGGAAGACAGAGGTGAAAACAGAGGAAATACAGAGTGACAGTGTGAGAGGGGAGAGACAGCCCAGAAAGAGACAGCTGTGTGGAAGACAGAGGTGAAAACAGAGGAAATACAGAGTGACAGTGTGAGAGGGGAGAGACAGCCCAGAAAGAGACAGCTGTGTGGAAGACAGAGGTGAAAACAGAGGAAATACAGAGTGACAGTGTGAGAGGGGAGAGACAGCCCAGAAAGAGACAGCTGTGTGGAAGACAGAGGTGAAAACAGAGGAAATACAGAGTGACAGTGTGAGAGGGGAGAGACAGCCCAGAAAGAGACAGCTGTGTGGAAGACAGAGGTGAAAACAGAGGAAATACAGAGTGACAGTGTGAGAGGGGAGAGACAGCCCAGAAAGAGACAGCTGTGTGGAAGACAGAGGTGAAAACAGAGGAAATACAGAGTGACAGTGTGAGAGGGGAGAGACAGCCCAGAAAGAGACAGCTGTGTGGAAGACAGAGGTGAAAACAGAGGAAATACAGAGTGACAGTGTGAGAGGGGAGAGACAGCCCAGAAAGAGACAGCTGTGTGGAAGACAGAGGTGAAAACAGAGGAAATACAGAGTGACAGTGTGAGAGGGGAGAGACAGCCCAGAAAGAGACAGCTGTGTGGAAGACAGAGGTGAAAACAGAGGAAATACAGAGTGACAGTGTGAGAGGGGAGAGACAGCCCAGAAAGAGACAGCTGTGTGGAAGACAGAGGTGAAAACAGAGGAAATACAGAGTGACAGTGTGAGAGGGGAGAGACAGCCCAGAAAGAGACAGCTGTGTGGAAGACAGAGGTGAAAACAGAGGAAATACAGAGTGACAGTGTGAGAGGGGAGAGACAGCCCAGACCGTCCCTTTCATTAAAAAAAGTAGTGCCCACAGAAAAAAACAAAAACATTTTGACATAAAAAAAAATGCCAGGTCCCTGTCCCCTTCGTGAAAAAAAAACATACAGTGACCATATACTTTAAATAATAAAAATTGCCACATGTGCCCCTTAAGTAAAAATATAAATAAAAATGCCCATAAAATGGCCCCCCCCAAAAAAACAAAAAACATACTTACCTGCTCTGATGGGAGTCCAGCCTTGTAAGCTTTTAATCCGGGGGGTGGCCTTGGCAAAATAAAAAACCCTATACAGACGACGAATACCATGTCCTGCGGTGGACATCCCGATGCTAATGACTGGTCTACTGTCATTGGGGTATATTTATACCTTTTGGGCACTGCCACAATTATTGTGAGAACGAGAACTCTGACACTAATGACACGTAATGAGCTCGATCCAGAAATAAGCTTACACCAGCTGAACGTTTCTCTGTGCTTGATTTTCTACTGTGCGTGCTCAGAACACGTAGTCGCAGTCAATTCAGATCTGAGTGCAATTCGAGCTGTGGTGGCTTGGGTTCTGAGGGATGTGTTGAGGGAGGGAACAAGTGGAGGTTCATAGTCAATGTACAACAGTGGCCGAGCACCTTATCCAGAGCCAAACACAAACATAATAAAGGACTGTTTACATCAAAACATTTGCACCAGCCACAGGTCATGTCTAAAGCTGGGGACTGCCAAGTTTTCCAACATCCGATATAATAAAACTATTCTACTGAACAATGTCTTTGTAAATACTAGTGTAGATTTGCAGGAGGAACTATTACTTAAGCCCCCAATATGGCCGTCCATAAATGTGAATGGACTGAAGGAAGAGAAAAGGGATTTGCTTGAATTGTCTGAAAAAAAGGTTAGAAAAGCGTACATACTTGCATGATATTGTTCATGCCAGTCATTTATAGTGTGATTTAAATGATAATTCAGAGAAAAATCTATAGTGTGTATATAGCAACCAATATTTTACACTCATCTTAGGATGTGAAAAAACATAATAACATTTACTTATATTTAACTATATTGGTTGTTTCTGTTGTTTTTATTATTTAAATGTGTATTTTTATTTATTTATTTTATATAAAAGTCTCTATATGTAGTAGATAATTGTATTTCTAATTTCATGCAGTATGTGTTTATGTGTATTGTAAAATATGTTATGATTATTCTTATTTCAAGTTGTATTTTTAATGGTTATTTGTTTTTACATATGTTAATGAGAGTACGAGCAGTATTCATAAAACAAACCCAAAAATCTATTCTTTAGTTTTCCAAAGCCTAATCAGTGCGTTTAATATGTTTGCATTATACAGTGCGTTTAGTATGTTTGAATCAAAAGCAATTTAAGGCATCTAAAAGCACGACTGATTCACAGCTAATAGAGTCCTCAAGTACCTAATTATTCACTATTGGCACTCCCGACACATGGGGAGTAGTTAACCAGGTTCTTTATTTTCTCTGAATTGGTAATGCGGATTTTTCACATGCGTATATTTAGGTAAGTTCGCAATTTGAATCTAAGTGTGAATCAAGTCCATTGTTTACTATTTTTACTGATATTTACATTCCGTCAGAGGAGCTCACACTAATCATAACCTCCACTTACAGTATACAATACAGTGTTCTATACTATTCTTGTGTAACATACTTGGCCACATAGCTGCATTGCGCTTAGCTGCTGTGTGCCCGTATGCTATGTGCCATAAATGCTTGCAATCCAAAAGCTCCATTGTGTTCGCTTTTGGATCACACACACCCTGCCCACGTGCAATGCATCTATGGCACATATTCTGCATTCACATATATACTCAGACCTGGATTGGGCCCAATTTGGGAAACCAGACTAAACATGGGTCCAGACCTTGTTAAGTGCATTAACTTAGTTACACCTGGGCTAAACCATGTTGAATTCAGGGGGAGTCAAGTTAATTGTATACTTTGTATGCAGGGATATATCTTTAAATTGCTTACTGCACACAGATACTGACTAGCTTTACTATCACACTGTTATTTAGACTTGGGATAGGAAACATCACCTCTCAACTCTAATACTATTTGCAGCAGATTAAATATGACTCCCCTGAAATCAACATGGTTTTTCCCAGATGTAATTAAGTTCATGCACTTAACAAGGTCTGGATCCAGCCTGGGGGTTTGTAAAAAGTTAAAATGCATATGGGACAGTTGGAAGGAAATTATTATGTGACAACATAAGTTTAACAATGCACCATCCGATGTTAGCAAGCAGTATTTACTCTAAAGTAGTTTGGTTTTACATCTAAACTTTAAATTGTGTCTGATAAACTTAGTCCTATAGAGTTGATGAGAAGAGACCTGTTTCACCCTTAAGAAGAAGCTGAATCTCTGTGTGTATTTTTAGTAATGGATAAACTGCAGATGCCCAGAACACAAAGTTACGCATGAGATCCAGATGTTGCACACGAGAATCCATTATGAACAGATTTCAACTCCATTCTTAGTGAGATAAGTAAGAAGGGCGTGCCAGTCCTCCATAAGAAGGGTGGGTGGCGGTAGGCATTTAAATGGGGCATTAAGGTAGCATGTATGCAACTTCAGCACAAACATACACACAGAGAATTAAGGTAGCCCTGTGGACGTGGAAGTTAGCTAAAAACCATAGGAATGATGGGAGTGTCATGGGAGTTGCCTTGCCACTTAGGTGTGTATTTTTGCAAATCCATGCTTACTTATTTCATTCTAAACTTTGAATCTGGTATAACTTCTGTGTATGTCAATGCCCTAATTCTAAAATGAAAACTATTTTTACTCTTACTTATAAATGAATGCAGTTTAGATTTGCATTCCTGTTTCCCTCCATATGACAATCCCTAATTATGATTCATAGTACTCCCTTATTTTTTTGTTAACCCCTTTACTGAATATGTGGGACTTTAATCTGTTACTTCTTCTCTGCTTTAGCTGCTTATAATGCATTGTAAATCCTCACATAAATGTAGTCACAACTATAGCAAACAGTGTAAAACATGTATGAAAGAGGTCCATCCTTGAAATATCACCAATAATATCTCTTGTCCAAAACAAACATAAAGTACTGGAAAAAAACAGACAAAAACATTTTTTTTTACTTTGTCTTTTTACATGTTTCAGTATTATGTTCTGAATTTTTCCCATGGGTTCGCCAAAAGGCCTGATCCTCATTTAGTTACATTACGGGACTTACACAAGCCTCCTGTGTAACAGAACTGAGTTCCACGTGCTAGCAGATCCATCCATGGGGTCAGCACTTGTTTTCTGCATGCCTAATCCCCGCCAGGCTGGTGGTAATAGGCATGCTAGTTAAGCGCCAGGGGCAGGGATCAGCAGTTCCGCACAGATCTGTGTTCAGACGGATGCAGATATGTGCAGAGAAGTTAAGGTGGGATTCTGGACATGTTTGTGTCCAAAACTAAGCACAAGAGAGGGGAGTAACAGGATAAAATGTAAAATGTTTTACGGAAGATGCGCAGATCTAGATCAGTCCCAATGTGTCTTTTTCAAAGATTTGTCTTAACTTGAAAGACACATAGTTGGAACACTTCATGTAAAGATAAAGGAGAAGGCCACCAACTTCAGATTATTCCAGGCTAATAATGTCTTGTTTAAGAATTTTTATTCACGCTTATGTAATATTCTGGTTTGCGGATTTTGTTGTGAGGTTGCAGGTTTGTGTTTGATGGTATATATTTAATATATAATTGGAAAACCTATATTTAACACAGTAAATACCTTCCTTATATAATAAAAGAAATAAAAATGGAATGGACAAAAATGATGAGATCCTTAACCTAATATCTGTTTGCAAAACCTTTAGTAGCAATCACTGCAATCAAGTGCTTTCTGTAGCTCACAATGAGACTTCTTCACACTCTTGCATTTGGGCAACTCTTTCTGACCAAACTGTCTATCTGCCTCAGATTTGTTGGCTGCCTTCTCCAGTCTACATGTCAGCTGTTTCATAAATATGTAATAGGATTCACATCAGGGATCATAGAAAATAGTCCAATGTATTGTTTTTATACACTTTTTGGGTACCTTTAACTGTGTATTTTGAACCTTGTTGGAAGACCGGTAACCTGTGACTGAGAGAGAGCTTTCTAACATGAGCCAGTATATTTTACTCAAGAATACCTTGTTAGAGTTAAAAGCACCCTAATCCAGATGCAGCAGAGCTGTGGACAGAGAAATTATGTGACTTGATAAAAAGCACATTCTCTCAGAAGCATTGTTTCTTGTCAATAACCATTTTAGCAAATTCAAGTCTTTCTTTTTTACTTTGTTAGCTAGGGCCTAGCTTAACTTCTCTGACTCCATTGCATGGAAAATGGTATATAAATTTTTGTTGAAAAGCATTTAAAAGGCATTCCTATACTGTAAATTGCATTTATTCCCATATGTCCATCACATACCTTCATTATATTTAGGTAGTATAATAGGGTACTCAGAAAGTAATGGTAATATAATTCTTTCTTTTCTTCTCTTGCTTTTCACCATCAACAATGACATAATAGAGCAGGGCAAGAGCCATCAATGTCACAATTTACTCAGCGGCAAACATTCCTTTAGTAACCGGAGGCATGTGCCTAGAGGCACCACTTGCTGTTGGCTATCAGGCCAAGTAACAATAGCATAAAAAGGGGACATTTTTTCAGACTCCTGTCTATGAGCTCCATTCCAGAAGGGCAGCATAACATAAGGGATCAGAAGGAGGCCAGAAATCTTGTGCTTATTGCCAGTCAGACCCTTAAGTATTATCCTGAAATCTGAAATTGAATATAATCTTGTAGAGGATCACTGACATTATTAGTAATTATGTACATTATACATGATCACACAATAAAAAGCATTACTAAAAACTTCTATATGAAATCAAGTAGATCATATTGGGGTTTTGGGGTAGTTATGAGAAAAACTGTAAGTAAAGATAAATATGTTTCATTTGACTCTAATGTGTTTAGTCTGCACTTTCCCATTTAATTAAAGAAGTCCCTTTTAAGCTTATTTCCATGAAAACCACTTTACTGTCCCTTGTATTTAATACAGTATATTTAAAATGTGTGAACCCTAATCTCTAGTCACACAGGTGTTTCTGTACATAAACATCTAAAGCAAATGTAATAAAAACAGAATAGAAGTTGCTCAATCAATTATAGGTAAATGTTAAACAGGTGCGTGAAAGGCAGGGGTTAATCTGCTTGCCACAGAAACAAAGGGAAAAATATCCCCAGCACACTGCCATAAACCAGTAACAAACTCTACTGTTCTATCCATAAAATAAAACACAGAAATGTTTGTTACACATATTTGCGCAAATCTGCGATAAGCCACCAGCCACCGTCAAGGCCTTTCTGTATATGGTGGTCCTAACTCTAACAATGAGAGTCCCAATGTTGGGTCACATATATATGTTTATAAATTGAGAGCCAACTTACCTAGGAGAAACCCCTTAAAGTCTCCAAAATGGCTACTGTGGAACAGCTCCCCCTCGCAGCTGCTGCTCCCAGACATGCCCACAAACAGAATAAAAACAGAATGGAAGTTGCTCTAAAACAAATGTGTTTAAACTGAAAAAAATATGATTTAACATATATTTCACAATATAAGAATTATCTTTTGCACCAGTTTAAAACTTTTCTTAAAAAATCTGGATCTAATTAAAGTACTCTAAAACTTCAATAATCTTATAACATTTAACATTTAAAATGTTCTTAAATGCTCTTTTCTTAAATAAAGCTAAATTTGATTAGTAAATGAAATTCTATGTTCCGATCATTAGTTATTATTTAAATAATGTCTTATAAGACTTAGAGGAAATTTTACATTTTAAAACAAAGCGACATGATGTTCCCATCAATCATTGCTGACCAATATTTTGGTGGGACATCAATCATTGTATAAAGTTTAACTGAAAATAGAGTTTTAACATGTTGGATGATAACCCTGTCAACATCTTGACATAACTAAATTCATTATCGTTCTATCCGGGATGAGTTTCCTTCATCTATTTCTAAAATGTAATTTTAGTATTAATCTATATAACAAAATTATATTTTGGTACAGCAGCAGGAGAAAGGAGAGAAAAAATAAAACTGAAATAAAACACGCAAAATTTAAATGTAAATCTATGGCATCCACCTCTTTGTGAACGATTATCAAATAAGTAAAGCAAATAGGTGACTCAAGCAAATATTTATCTTAAATAATGATATAGTAACATTAATATTAATCAAAATATGAAATACATTTACAATGCCATCCAATTCCACAAACTTATTTTAACACAGATTATATATCATGGATACAAGAATATTTCAAATGCCAAGCCCTCTGGAATCATGTTACATAGTTGATGAGGTTGAATAAAGACACCAGTACATCAATGTTAAACAGGTTAATGACACAGCATGGACATATGAGTTGTAACTAACCAAGCAACTAACCAAAACTGTGTCCTATGCTATAGTTGTTCCCTGCTACTCAGAGTATTTGCAATGTTGGCAAATTTACTATGGAGACAATTTTTGACTTTTTAAACAACTTTTATAGTTCTAGGTTTCTGTTATTATCAAACTGGAAATGGAAGATTAAATAGAACTACACCATACAAACCGCATTTAAGCACCCTCATCACTATTCTCCTTATTTTCTACATGACAACTACATGAATTGCTACAGTCAGGGCCGGTGCTAGGGTGTTCGGCGCCTCCCTGCAAACTTTAAATTTGCGCCGACCTGTTAAACAATTTGTCATTATAGTTACTAGAGTATAGTATATATGTAAACATCATAAAACACAATCTTGTAAACACAATAAAAGAAAGCAAATCATAACCGCTACTATACAATACATGCAGCATTCTAGTCTCCACTATACAAATCCCATTTCATCCTAAAAACTGCAACACAATACAGACCATATATCTTAGGGACACATACCTTACTGACAATATCCTAGTGACCGCTATACCATACAGGCCTACAGGCCCCCTTACAATACAGACTGCATCCTTCCGACCACTGTACAATAAATTCAACATTCTTGTAACCTGAATGCAGTTAAAAAAAACAGTCACAAAATGCAATGCAGTCACGAAACATAAAACATTTGTAGCAATAATACAATAGAAGCACAGCCTTTTAAGCGCTAAGTTATCCAGTTTTATGTGTGTGTACAGTGTCTATATATTCATCCAATCTCTCCCCCTTGCATGTACTCCCCCTTATGTGTCTCCAGTCTCCCAATATCCCATCATGTCTCTGCAGCCCATCACTATCCCCATCATGTCTTTGCAGCTCCCCCAATTTTCTCATCATGTCTCTGTAGCCCTCAGTATCCCCATCATGTCTCTGCAACCCCCCCAAAATACCCCATCATGTCTCTGAGGTCCTCAGTAACCCCATCATGTCTCTGCAGCCCCCCAATTTCCCCATCATGTCTCTGCAGCCCTCA
>WWET01004682.1:58535-73295 GCA_011038615.1 Limnodynastes dumerilii | reverse complement strand
GCTAATCTGTAAGCGTGGTGCGGGGGGATGTCCGGCGCCTATCCAGTATGGTGCCGGGATGCACTGCATCCCCTCGCGGAGCAGGTCGCGCCGGCCCTGGCTACAGTAGTAGTCAGTGAAGGCTGATGTAATATAGTATGAAAAATGCAAGAGCAATTCTAAATATGTATGTACAATAAGATAATATTAAATAATTACTTGTATAAATAATTACACTGATAGACAATGATTTTGTCATAGGGCTCCTCATGAGCTATTTTAAATGTATTATCTACGCTGACTTTACAAATGACCATAGATTATTTCTATCACCCACAGTTTTGAAGTAATGCCCTCTTTAAGAGCTTATATTGTGAAATATAAACCATTTATAGAGCGTTTAGAAGGTTTTTATTAGCTGCCCCTGGTAGCTGTGTCAAGGGAGTTCGGTAAAGCAAGAGTTGATCTACAAATTAAGGTACCCTGCATGTGGGTTGGTACACATGTGATACATATAAGGATTGATTGCAAAACAGCTGCATGGACCATTGCTTTCATATTCCAGGGGAACCGTGTGCACTGTTCTTCTCTGTCTCGTGGTGCAAGGTCTAGAAGCGGTGACTCAACAAGAGGGATGGAGATAGGCATGCAGGTGATAGTGAGTGGGCGGCAGTATGCGCTTAGGTGGACACATATGCGAGTGAAGAACTTAAGGTAGGGTACTGAACACGTAAGTATCCAGAACTCTGTACATGAGAGAGAAGTGACATGGGAGTTCACTTCCCTCTCACATGTGGATTTTCAGACCTCCATGTGTACGGAACACGAGGGGCGTCTGGATCAGGCCCCTTGTCTGAGATTAAACCTATTTAAAAGGCAAACAGAACTTTTGTATTCTAGATTGAAAGACTGTAATTTCCTTCACAATGATCCTGCTTCTGAAAAGTGTGTGGCACGGGACTTCATATCAGGTGTGTAAGTCCCATTGACAGGTAACATCTGTGCATGTGCATATCATTTAGCTCTTGCTAAAATAAAAACTCAAAAAGCAATGTAATAATGCTGTTTTCTTTGTGAATGACATAACAGAGACAAAAAAAAACATTACTTGCAGAAGCAGTTGAGAAAGTGATCTTAAATAACCTTAGGAGTAAAGAATGTTGTCAGTGCCCCTCTTGTTGAATCTGAGAAAGTATAACTGCCTCCACTCCAGATAAAGTTGAGTCTTGCAAAGAACTTTATCAAAGCACTTGATCAAAGTGGGCTTGCATTTCTGCACTTCCGGAATACCCAAGGATCAGTGAGACAAAGATCAAATGGGGGATCTTTGTAGGTCCCAAAGGAGGAGAACTGATGCTTGATGGGAGCTTTGATGGTCTCCTTAATCTTGCTAAAAAAGGAGGCTCTCAAGTGCATTTGACAAAACCTTTTAGGAATCATAAGGCAGGCTACTACAAAGAGATGGTGGATAATCACTTAAAATCTCACAAGGCCATGGGGTGTATATGTTTCTGAAAGTCCACTTCTTGGATCCACACTTAAGGCCGCTGAGAGGGGGGAGGAGGGGGTACTAATTACCCGTGCCCGGCCTGCCAAAGGGGCCCAGTCTGCACTGCTATAATTACTTACATATTACATATTTTATACACGTTTCATTCATCAGATCAGCTGTAAGCTTTACTATTTCAGCGCAGCGCCTTCCCTTTGATTAAAAAAACAAAAACACACACATGCAGCTTCTGTGGTGTTGCTGTCTGTCAAATTAAATGACAGGCAGCATAATAAATGAACACACAATTACATCCCCTCCTCTCCATGCATGCAGTCACTATCTTCACAGTCTTATCATATCTTTACCGTACTCAAAGATTATTAGAATGAAATGCATAAATAGTAATGCTAAGGCTGCCAGGACACAGATGACTGATACCTTGAACAGGTTCAATCAAAAGATTTATGGTGCTGACATCTTGAGAGAGGCCCAAGACAGGATTGAACAACTACCATATAATCTTACACTATCTACCAGACCCAAAAATAGTAAAAAAAACCTTCAAAATAATAGAATCCTCTGGGTTTCACAATACAAACACTTGAGCTTTTTCAATAAGAGGGCAGTACGTTCACTATGGCCCATTATTACTACAGATAAAACTCTCCCAGGTTTTTCTGAACGCACTCTCTTACCCAGCCACACCAGAGCCAGAAACCTACGTGACCAGCTATGCATAATGACATCAGAAGTCATGATACCACACAGAAGACACACTATATGAACAAACTACCAGGCTGCTATCGGTGCTTGGGTTGCGTTACATGTAAGCATATGCAAACAGGACCTAATGTTATTCATTAAGTCAGAGGCAAAGAATACAAAAATAAACATGTCATCTCATGCAGTGCCAAATATATTGTATATATTATCAATTGACTTTGCAAATAAACTATATGTTGGCAAAACTAGCCACATGCTCAAGTAATGCATGGCACTTCATAGATCATCAATTAAAACAAGCAGCAGGGGGAAACAGGACCAGCTAGTGACTAGACACTGGACCACTATGCAACACACCATTAAGAACTCTATAATGGGCATCGACCATATTCCACGACTCCACAACACAATATTCCGGTTGAGGAGGCACTAGAGACCTTATTTTACAGAGATGTGAGAGAGGGGGAGGCCTAGTGCTTTAAATTTACTGTAGATATGCATCCAAAAAGGCACAGCCACCACACACCCCTTGATGATGATGTTGCAGCACAAATATATCTGTTATGCTCAACAATAGGGGGAGGGGGACCCAAGAAATTGCTGTACCGGGGCCCAGAATTCCTCTTGATGGTCCTGTTCACACCTGAACTTCTTCCCAGCCAATCTTGGGCAGTCAGTGATGAACATGGCAAATGGTTCCACCAGGACATTTCCATAATGGAAAAGCAATATCAAGGCAAGGTTAGTATTCTGACTTACTATGGTTGGAAACTTAAAAGGGATGCGCCAGAAGCAAATCACAGCAGAAAATCATATGCAACAAGATTTTAATAATTTACCATGCCAGTGTTGTTAATACATATACTTTTGTAAACTTGAATTAGTTCTCACTCAAAATCCTCACATGAATTCAGCACACAAAACACTATGCAATACACTTAAAGATTTGTGTTATTAAATATATGCATAGTGAAGAAGAAAATTGCTGAATGTTAGAGATCTCATTCATATATCATATATTATAAAAATTGTTAGTCATCATAAATAGTTAAAATTTGCTACAACCTTTAGGTATAGTTATTACCGCTGCTGAAAGGAATATCTGCATATCTTCTCCAAATTATGCAAAAACACACTTACAGTACATTTATTAAATCTGAATTTGTTGGTGGGTTGACCATTTTTGTTATGTGTGGAGTTATCCTTTTAGCAGCTGTCAACAGCAAGTTTATTAGCCAGTTATAGTGTACAGGTATATAATTCTAATGAAGATAGACACGGCAGTATAAAAATATAGAATTAAAATAGAATTAAATATATTATTTTGATACTCTTCCAAATTATAAACAGTTCTAAAGTAAGGTATACATTCAGGTGAGGTCCCTGTGACTTTAAGGCAACTATCACTAGCCATTAGCAAAGAATGATGTAAACCCCTATGATTCAGCCAGCTGTAGACCAATACACAAACTTCAAGTTTAAATGTAGTTATACTATTTAGCTATTAGTCTATTTCCTGTTATATGCATTATGCATCCAATGCAGAAATCACTTTAATTTCTTAATGTCCTGATTGCACTAAATGCAGTCAGACCATGGAACTTCAAAAAAATTAAGAATGTTTGATTGCTTTCAAAATGCTTAAACTGTAAAATATTAAAGGTTTAAATGTTTGGGGTATTTCATACATTTATTTGTTTGTTTTGATTTGTTTAAAAAAAAAATGTCATTAAAGATAACCTTTATAAGGAAAAAAGTTTTTAGACCATAATGTCTAATCTCTTCTGCTTTCCTGTTCATAAAAGCTTTTTATTGTAAACATGTCAGCAGTTCTGCAATCTTATGAGTCACTAAAGTCAGCTTTCCCACTGAGCCAAAAGTTTCCTTACCTCCCAAGAGAGAATTTGGAAGTCACATTATCAGTCCTTAAGATTACATGGAATTTTAAGCTCCTTCAATGCCCCATTACTCTGTATCCTGACATGTAACCCTGTAGTTTGCAAATAGCAGACAAAAAAAACTAATAATTACAAACATAAAACACATTTTTTCTATAAATTCTGGTTAGATAAGTATTACTAATAAAGAGCCTGGCATTGCCTTTAATCCTTTATTGAACTTGCTGGTGGTTCCTGCTTATGTAGCACAAAAGCCTTTTCAAACAGAGACAATATAAATATTGCGTTTATTCAGTGTTCTATTGAAAACAATATTGATTAACGGATTGCTGAACATATTCTTTCACCTTACAACAACAAACAGGGAAATTCACAATATATGTCAAGTATTTAATATCTATGAAATGCATCTTGTGTGGTTTTCAAGCAATCTTTAATCATTTTAGCATAAAACTTTTATGCTTTAATGCTAGTAAATGTATGCTGCTATAACTATTCAGCACATTTTCCATTTCTTTGTTAAAGAAAATGCTAGATCTGACTCTTTAGTTTTAACTCATTTAAAAATTGTTTCTTCTAAAAGGCCTCAGTAACTGCTAGCACTTAGCAGAAGGTATAAATTATGCATTTGGTATATGTAAACTTACAGATAAACCATATAAGACAGAAGCCATAACATATATAATTTATAACATAAAAGCCACAGAGACATATTACATTTACTCTGTATTCTTCTTTTTTTTCTAAATACATTTTTATAGAGCTTTTAATAATCCTTTCTTAAATATTTTTGTTTGCAGAACATAATAAAATATACACTTACAAACTTGCATATTTAAACATGTATCGATCATCTGATATTGCTACAACTTTAGAATCATTTGAACAATATTTAAACAATATAAGACTCTTCTCTCTTGTAATATTTTTCCTTTTTGTCCTTCAACTAACTCTGCTTTTGTGAAATTTAACATTTTTTATACAGTAACATAATCTGGCAGTATTTGCTTTGTGCAAAACATCAAAGAGACCTTATATTACATGAAATTTAATTATGAACACAGATATAGTACAAATATCATTGTACAACAGAGCAATAACATTCAAAACACATTAATAAACAGTTGCATTTCCTGGTTATAAAGTCTTATTTCCGAAATAGGAACATCCAAATGTTCCTTTTCGGATGTCCCTATTTTGAATACCCCATAGCTTAGAATTTATGCGATCGGCATATTCACCCATTCCGTTTCGCATACGCTGTCGCCGCTGATACCGCAGGATCTGCACCATGGGAAAGGTGAGTAAACGCACTAGGTTTAGGGTCAGGCTGCGGGGAAGGTAGGGTTAGGGTCAGGCTGCAGGGGAAGGAGGGTTAGGGTCAGGCTGCAGGGGAAGGAGGGTTAGGGTCAGGCTGCAGGGGAGGGAGGGTTAGAGTCAGGCTGCGGGAGAAGGAGGGTTAGGATCAGTCTGCAGGGAAGAGAAAATTAGGGTCAGGCTGCGGGAGATGGTGGGTTAGGGTCAGACTGCGAGGAAGGGAGGGTTAGGGTCAGGCTGCGGGGAAGGGAAGGTTAGGGTTAGGGTAATGGAAGAGGAGGGTTAGGGTTAAAATTAGGGGAAGGGTTTGGGTAGTTTTTTTGCCTTACCTTTCGAAATAGGATCATTCTTTCCCGGGACCCACACCCATTAATAAAGACCTTAATATAGCCATAACATGTCTTTACTTATGGAAGAACTGGACAGGTTTTATTAAGTATTTATGAGTGTGGAAGGGAAACAACAGAGTGGTGAAAAATATCGGAATTGAATTAAGAGAGAAGAGGCATCTCCAATAAAGTAACAACAACTCCAGCCATTTGAGATAAGAATAAGGGACTAATTCCTACGAGAAACTCTAAAATACGCACAGCAACCAATTCTGACGACAGGCAGTGGCGATGCACCATGCATACAGCATATATACATGCTGGGCGGGGGGAAGGTATTTAAATTTGTATAGTAGGGACTTGACTAAGCCCTTACGTACAATCCCTCATTACAAACCAGCCCATTACGCCCAGGAATGTGTGCGTAAAAATTAAGGTAATGTTCAGGGCACGGAAATCCTGTATGTGCAAGGGACTAAGCATAAGTTCATCTGCGTTGCAGAGACTTACAAGTGCTGTGCAAACTTAGTTCTGTATCTGGTCCAAGGAGAGGGATTTTGTTATACATATACCAAGGGGACCTGATTTTATATAACTTAGCTGCAGTCCTAAGGCCAGTGATGTATTCCATTGAACTATAGAATTGCATTTTAGCCTTAAGTGATGCTCCATTGGAGCATTCTTCTTTTAACAAATGCAGAGACACATCTACATTGGGAACATTAAGAATTGGAACAGTAAGCTTGCCTGTATGTTTTTTCATTTCCTTAGGAAGCAGATAAAGTAAAATGTCGAGTTAATCTATTGGCAGCCATTTGGATAATTCTAGAGACCTTCCTCCAAAAATCTAAAATCTTCAAGATCAGGTGACTGAAAAGTGTTATAGAGCATAGTTGGGACTAGATAACTTCTCAAATATAGCTTTTAGCTGGATTCTTTAACCGCTACATTAATGGAAGTTTTGGTCACATTATCTTATGTCCTAATTGTCCTTTTATCATTTAGGGTCCACGATGGAGTGATAGGCCCTGATCCAGACCTACGCTCGCAAGCGATCGTACGCTGGTCATAAGCGTAAATTCGGCAGAAAAAACGCACTGTGCATGTGTGAGTGACAACTTCCGGTTGTTCCAAAGACATTTTTGTAGCGGCGATTCAGGCGTCCGTATTCTTTGCGGTTTTTCCGACGATGGGGCGTGTTTATATTACGAAGTTAGTATGGATGCTGGAGTTAGAGAATGTAGGCGGGGGGAGCCATTTAAATTGTACATTATGGGCGTGCTTAGTTCGGTACGATCAGCGCATCGCTACGAAAATTCGTACCGACGCCGGGAAAAGTTAAGGTAGGGTTCAGCCAGCGTACAGAGGAAAAGGTAAGGGAATTTCGTGGGAGTGAAAGTTTTTACGCTGGAGCGATAACACGCTCCGCTCTCATGCGTAGGTCTGGATCAGGCCCATAGAGTGCAAAAATTGTCTCATGTAGCCAACATTATGTATATACATCATTTTAAAGACTTTGCGCTTGCAAAGTGCTCCAGAACTGTGTTGGGAGTGATAGAAACTACAGGTTTGGAGATATTGATATAAAACAAGTTTTTTTTTTCTCCTGAGGGCAGAAAAGCATTTAGAATGGAATATATCTTAAAATGTCAATAAATCAGTCAATGTTTAGAGCTTGTGTTGAGGCAGCTAAGGATACATGAAATCCATAGATTATATTTTTAAACAATATAATAACTGGTTAATCCTAAATTATATAATTCATCAAACTTTTCTAATGTTAAAGTACTAATATTAACATAACATAGCATTAATCTCTGTTCAGTATCTATATGGCATTTACTTTGGTTTTAATAGTCTGTCTTTGTGATCATAAAGTTGCTTTCTATCCAGAATATTGTTTTCTCTAGAGAACTGGTAATAATATCTTTAGGGTAAACCTTGTCTTAAATTGCTGAGCATAAATACATTATTTCTGGACCACTTCCTGGATGTAGACAGAGAATTCTGCCATTAACGACATTCTAAGAACTGAGAAGTATCTTAGTTTGAGATGTAATTTATTTGGTGTGTAATTTTTTAGAGCAAGTTGTTATAGGGATTAGATTTCTAGGTGTAATAAATACTAAATATTTCATGACATATTTTTTCTCTTTTACCATAATGCCTATATTACATTATTGTATGATTTGCTGCAGTTGCAGTTGCTTGTGAATTAGTCTGCTGTCCCTTTTGGTTTAGTTATCTAAATGTCCCTCATTAGCATGTCTTATTTTACCATATTGTTTAACAACTCTGACTTTAAATTATTTCTTTTATATTTGTTCCCAATTGATATGTAATGGTCCTTTTATATTTGATCCCAGAGGCAATAAATTGAAGACTGCACATATTTAATAGGAATTTAAATGTTATCTATGCCTTTTATTTTGTTTTGTTTCACATTAAAACAATGTTTCAGTCAATAACCTGTATAGATTTTTTCAGCTGATTAAAATGTGCCCTTTAAATTTGAGTGTTTTATCGGACCCAGTATAACAGGGATTTGCATAGCGTGTTGAAAAAATAACAATATTATGATCACTGTCCACAATATTGCTTTAAAAAAAATCAAAATTATTATGAAAATGTGTTATGAAAGATATAATGAGATAGCCAATGAGCTGGTACCTACCCACTTTTATAGATAATTTTCATATATATTGTAAAAGAAGATTCAGTTCAAGAGACATTCAAATAGTGCATTCATTTAGTGGCCTGTGTGACTTTACTAAGGGCATATGTGGCATACTAGAGACATATGGGACACTTTTGTAGGGCACTAGAAAGGGGCCACCTGGACCATAAATATGAGCATATTGAGTTTTTGCTGAGCATTGTTGGAGCATGTGTGGAATACTGTTGGAGCATATGTGGAACAAATGTAAGGTCACATATAGCATAGCTGTGGTGACATATTGGGGACTAATGCTGTGGGAACATATATGAAATTAGTCAATATTTTTTCTGTTAATAATAAAATACATTTTTTGAAACATAGTTGGATGAACATTAAGGAAGTAGTGCCATTGTGCAGGGTTCTAGTTGACTTGGGGTTGCTCTCATGGCAGCACAGATGCTTGAGTGGTTAGCACTTCTGCATCACAATGCTGAGGACAAAGCCTTATCTGTGTTGAACTTGTATGTTCTCCCCATGTTTGCATGGGTTTTCTCTGGATGCTCCAATTTTTTCCCAGACTCCAAAAACATGCTTGTGTGTGTGTGTTTGACTATAACGTCCAGTGGGGCATAAACAATTGTGCATGATTGGTTACAACTGTAAAGCGATACGCTATTTTTTTATTAAATAAAACAAATATTATATATAATAAAGTACTGTAGTGGAAACTAAAGATATAGACAAGTCCAGATTAACACAAAACTATTCTCAAACTGTTAAAAGTTACAATATTGCAGCATTCTCATAATGTTCTTGCATTGTTGCTTCAGATGCCCTCATTAACATCCTACTAATGTTCCCATTTTTATTTGATTTAGCTTATTGGAGCTCTCTTGTCCCCTTCATTTTGCACATCAAACTGCTAAGGATAAAGCCATTGTTTTCTTGGTTACAGTGGTTAATATAAGATCATAAATGTTTATTGAGGAATCAGGTGAAGGATTTAGGACCAGATCCAGACCGAAGTGAATAGTCCATACACTCACAGCTCTGATGCTACGAACGTATTCATTTTCCTATTCTATATTTTGCACGGAGGATATCAGTACTCTCCTTCCTTATCTCTTGTGTATGGAAGGCAGTTACAAGGACTGCACCCTACCTTAAGTATTCCACACGTAATGTGGAATACTGGGTTATAGTGTACTTGGGCTGGATCCAGACCTAGTTAAGTGTTTGAACTTAGTTACTTAACTAAGTCTGGATCCAGCCCCTGGTGTATAACCTTTATTGTACAATTTAAATACCTAGGTCAATACAACATGCAGATCTTGTATGCTCCATGTGGCTGCTTTCTAAAGCAAAATTACTTGAACTGCTCAAGAACAGAACAAGTTGACAAACGACTTAAGTACCTGGGGGATGATTCAGAGCTGCATTTGCACCTTTATTAGGTGCAAGTGCAGAACTGAGACAAATATATATTGTTAAAACAGGAGTAGATTTGAGAGGTAAAGTTTCTTAGCTCAACTCTAATTTATAGATTAAATATTAAGCTATGTATTTGAGTTCTATATGCAAAAAGTATTTCCCCTGCATGCAAAAATGTTTTATTTAATGAGTAGAGTACCCCTTACCTTGCAAAATGGTTTAGCTGAACTGTACATCTGCACCTGTTTTGCCCTTACTCCCAAACTCTAGATCAGCCCCCTGGTGTACGTAAGTACCATAAATAAAAAAACAAACATTTCAACAAGTCAATAAAATTACTCAACAACCTAAAACATCTCTACCAAATTACCCCAACTCTCATAAATCTAACAAAAACATTCAACACTACAACGAAGGACAAGACACAAAAGGAAGGCAAGAGAAAAATAGAATAAAAGTGAAACCAAAGAGGGTGAACAACTGCTGAAAACCCTCAGAGTCTCCAATAGCTAATCACGACATCCCACTAAGGGGGGAAAAAACTAAAGAAAATACGTCTTGCCCCCGAAGGCAAGTGATCAGATCTAGCTCACTTTAACTCCCTTGCTCCCAAGCTAAAAATAAGCTTACCTGAACAGAAACCTAAAACAAAAAGTTAAAACTTAACATAAACTAAACAACATTGATAATTTCCCTACCCCAACAATGGTTCTCTGCTTTGCCCCGTGAAGCTTGTCAGTGCGAATATAGCAACAAAAAAACCCTAGATTTCCACAATTTTAAAGCCATTATATACGCCGCTAAATGCCCCACAGCCACAGTAGCAGCATCGATTCAAAATGAATGTGAACTATAGCAAGAAGCATGTAGGCCAATTCTCTTCATGCAATGTCTCAATACCAAGGAAAATTGAAAATGAGTTAACGGTGACCCATCTAAATGGGCCAGCCAGTTAGATCCACCAGGATGACCTTTATATAAATAATGACCAGTTAAAGACACAGGACAAATTGCAGCATCATTATGGCATTGCAATGTTACTCATCTACCTCTACCCAGCTGATCGGTTTTGGACATGTGAATTTTACATGAAATAGAGGATTCCGATAAGACTACATTATTAAACAAAAGTCCAGAATTTAAAGCATGTTTACCAGATGCCACCAACTCAGATAACTGAAAAGCCCCAAAAAAGGCTAGGGAATGCCACTCTAAATAAACAGACTTCAATGTCATCACAAGCAACACTCCTCAAGCAACACTCTGACTCAAAATATTTCAATCAATTGGCCGCCTCTTATCCCCCAGAGGCCTATGCGTCCATGACGAACCCTTCTGAATCTTGGAAAAAATCCTTAGTAAAATTAACCCCCCCACCCACATTTTAATTTTGCAAAATAAGAGACCACTGCAAGAAGGGAAGACACGGACGCCTTGGACTTTGCCAAAGCCATTGCATAAGCAAAACTCGGTCAGTCTTACCTTGCTTAGAACGTGCGGCATTGTACAAAACCCAAAGGTCCCAAGCTCGCCTATAAGATTGCAAAGTGGCCGGAGCAAGGGAGTCCAACACTAAAGCCTCTAATCCAGCTGCAAAATCTGCCAAAGATGACAAGGGCATGAAAGTAATGCCAGACAACACAATTTAATGGCAACAACAACAGGGAACATTTCAAGAACCCACATATTAGCTGCCAAATCAGATTCAACCCAAGACTGAGGCCAAGGGACTGCACACCAAGCCCCTTAAAAATATGCCCCAAAACCGGTCCCTTCTGCAGCATCAGTAAAAAGCTCCAAATCAGCTTTTGACAATGCCAAATCCGACCATTATTAAATGAATCCAAAAAATTGATCCAAACACCCATATATTCCGTAGGCCTAGACTCAAGATAACATGCTGAAAAAGGGGCAAAAAACCCCTAACCAATTTGAAAATGATCTATAGGCATCCTCATCCATGCCCCTCCTGGGTGCCTGGGAGTCTCCTTGTCTGTCTGAGTGACCTCAAACATATCAACAAAATGGCCATGCTTTATACGCTGTCTAGTGGAACTACACACATCCCATGTGATCGCAGTGTTGTCACAAAGCATTGGGCGGTCCTGAACGTTTACCAGCTGACTTAGCCACCGCCTTTACCTCTAAGGGTTTTTTAAAGTAATTTCAAAATCTTCGCCTTACGAATCTGAGATGCAGAAGAGTCGATACTGGAGCTAACACCAGCCTCCTCCCCATCTACAACATTATTAGCAGAGTTCTCACCTGGATTGACCACACTAGCTGACTTAGACACAGGCTAGTGCACCACAGGGTCCGCTGCTCGAGACGTGCCTTCCAACGGATCCAAGTTCAACGCTGCCAACTCAACTCCTTCTTGGACTGCGTCAGAAAAACAAATATTCTGATTTGTAAGATTAACAACATTAGAACCAGTAACCTCAACACGTACTCAACATTTGCAGTGCTTCCTGCTAACCCCATCAGAACCTCCTCCAGTCCAAACCGGTGATGGGGGACATAGTATATGGCCAAGAAAAAAAATTACCACCACTCTGAGACTGCGCTGGGCCTGCAGGACCAGTAAACAATGGAAACATTCCATGGGGAAATTTGCTGAATCAGAAGAGCTGAAGGAAAATAAGTCCAAGACCCAGTCTGGAATATGGGAGGAGGAAATGGCCTCCAGATCCAGGGTTAGCAGAAGAAGGGTTATTGGAAGAACCATAGATAAAACACTGAGGAGCTGGAGATACTTGTAAATTGGGTGCAGCCACTTGAACCCTCATCTAGAATACGCAGTTCAGTTCTGGGCACCAATCCATAAAAAAGACATATTGGAACTAGAAAGGGTTCAGAGAAGGGCAACAAAATTGTTAAAGGGTATGGAGTCATTGAGCTATGAGGAAAGGCTAGCCAGTTTAGACATGTTTACTTTAGAAAAGAGGCGTCTAAGAGGAGATATGATCAATATATACAAATACATCATGGGTCAATACAGAGAACTTTCAAAGGAACTTTTTACCCCAAGGACTGTACACAGGACACGGGGGAATAAGGTTAGGTTAGAGGAAAAGAAGTTTCACAACCAGCAAAGGAAAGGGTTCTTCACAGTAAGGGCAGTCAGGATGTGGAATTCACTGCCAGAAAAGGTTGTGATGGCAGATTCACTGGATATGTTTAAGAAAGGATTAGATACATTTTTAGCAGAAAAGGACATTCAGGGTTACCAGGACCGCTAATTTAAATAAAGGACAGTAGTGGAGCAAGGTAGAAATGTATGTATTTATTTATTTTAGGATTGCAGCAGTTTTGAGGTTGCTTTTATGGATTAATTTCCAATATAAAGATAGGGATCGCAGGAGATCCAAAATAGGTTGAACTTGATGGACTGTTGTCTTTTTTCATCCTCATCAACTATGTAACTATGTAACTATGTAACCCCCCCAGCCGGCCAGACAGAGGAGGAAGCAACCTGCTGAATTTCAACCAGCGTGTCAGGAATATAATCCACACTGTGATCAGACCACCCAGCCTCTTGCTATTTGTCTAAGGGGTCCTCCTCCAACTCTATTAAATTAGCAATATCAGACACCATACTATGTGGTAATAAAGGATTAGATCCCATACATCCAGAACTCAAATCCCTCACCGGTGTCTCATCAATCACACTAAGCTTAGTGTCAGTAATGCACCCAGTACTACTCATGCCCACAACAGAAACATTACCCAAAACATTGTGTCCCAATGCTGCTCCGCTTCTGACTCCTCATCCTCTTCTGTCCCCACTCTGCCGTCTGCCTTGCCCCATGAGCTGAAGCCACCAACGGCTGCTGGATCATTGCCCCTAAAAGTATGCCCTTCCCCCTGCCAGTCTTGCTACCTTCGACAACTATCCTATAAGAGGAGCGCACTTCTGAGCTGCTGAGCCCTCCGGTGCGTAGGGGCCACAATGATAGGTACCCCGACTTCCGGCGCTTGCTGATTGATGTCAGCAGCACCGGAAGAGACCACACTGCAGCGCAAGGGTGTGACCGAGAGGGACATGCAGGTGTGCACCAGCGTGCCCGCCCCCCTCTTTGCTGCCGGAGACTGCTGAGCACCTCCCTTTGCCTGAAAACGGATCACAGAGCAGCACCTCGTGGGACAACCGGACATGGTAAGTACAGTTAAAAACACCATACCACCAATGAAAAATAGAAAGAAAAGAAAAGTAGAGGCTGAGAGAAATAAAGGAGAGAAAGAGTTTAAGAGACAAGATCAAAAGAAAATATGTAGAGACAGAAAATAACACTCTTGAAAAAACAATATTTAAGAACAACCACTGCTGAAAAACAAACAGACAGAAGCACAGACAGCACTTATCCGTTCAACGAATTTCCAGAAGAGGAGGAGAAACAAACCACACACTGTAATATGAAAGCCAGATCACCTGACCCAAACTCCAGCCCATTTTCTGACCCACCCAATCTCAAACCTAATATTATTATCTTCTATAACAATCCTAACCGACATGTCATAGAAACATAGAAACATAGAAAGTGACGTCAGATAAGAGCCACATGGCCCATCTAGTCTGCCCATTTGTTTATTGAAAACTATACTGACCCTAGACCCTATTTACCCTCAATTTGGTTTAAAATTTAGGATACCCTTATATTTATCCCAAGCATGTTTAAATTGTTCTACTGTATTGGCCTCAACCACCTCAGATGGGAGAATATTCCACTTATCTATCACCCTTTCAGTGAAGTAATTTTTCCGCACATTTCCTTTGAATCTACCACCCTCCAGTTTATATTCATGCCCTCGTGTTCTATTACACCTTTTCTTTTGAAAAATGCTACCATCCTCTAGCCGGTCACAACCCTTGATGTATTTGAAAGCTGCAATCATGTCCCCCCTCTCCCTTCTCTGCTCCAAGCTATACAT